>BPLR01009437.1:0-123986 GCA_021605095.1 Caerostris extrusa | reverse complement strand
GTAAATTAAATATAAAGATAAATTTAAAATAATAAGTGTTTACCAAGATCTGAATTGGGAAAATGAATTTTCTTGTATTTTCTAAATAGCTGATACTTTTTTGTTTTAAACAAACAAACAATTAAAACAGTTGTCTTTAATGCCTTAAGGCAAGCGTTTAAATGCAATAGAATATTCGAGCAGATAATTATACATCAATCAAGAATTATATTTTTGGTTTTTCGTTTTTATTTCGATTTGGGGTTAGCAAACAGTCGATTTACAATTAGACACCTTGTTGATGATGTTGGAATTTCAAAAGGATCGGTCAATTCCATTTTAGGCCTCAACCGCGTCAAATTTTGATTGGTCCAGAAAAACACGGAATGCACCAGCTCGCACTGCATTGATACTTCGTGATTGTTTCGCCAGAAATGAAACCCATATCGTTCCTCAAAAACCCTATTCACACCGTGTGACTTCTGGCTATTACCTAAGCACAAAAGACACTACAGGGACACCGTTTTGAGTCGATTGAAGAGATTCAACGGGAATCGGCGAGCTTTGAAGGCCATCTCTGCCGATGACTTTTAGCATGCATTGAGATTCGCAAAAAAATTTGGACTAAGTACATTGTGTCCGAAGGGATTATTTTGAAGGCGATGAAATAAATTTGGGAGAATAAATAAAGAGTTTTTGAAAAAAATAATTGGTCTTACTTTTTCGGCACAGTAGTACGTTAACAAGAAACTTTAACAAATAGAAATAATCCAGATTTTACATCATTTTTGTCACTGTTTATCTTCAAAATAATAAGATTTAAATACATCTAAGATTTATTTATAAACATAAAGAAGAATTAGCATTTTTATATCCACACATCCCACATAAAGATAAGATGAACGTCCTTGAGTCAATAGAAATATATTTCTACGAAATTTTCCACGAAACACATCGTTTAGAATTTTCTGCAGCGGTTATTAAACTGCATAAATAATTCCTTCAGAACCATTATAAGTAAATGGTGAATCTACAAAAAAATGCCGCTGGCTGATTCGAAAACGTTCTGAAATATTAAACATTCTTCAAAGTGTATCTTATAATCCTTTAAAAATAACGAGCAAAGAACAATTTTTTAAGAAATTCTCTTTAAAGCATAATCTGATATATTTTTTTTTTTCATCATTAAAATACTTCAAACGCAAATGCAAGAGAATTTTCGAGCAAATAATTATACGTCAATCAAGAATTATTCTTTTTGGGTTTTTTTTTTCGTTTTTTATTTTACGATACAGTGTTTCTTAAAATGAACTATAAAAAAAAAAGATTTAAAGAAAAAAGAAAAAGGAAACACTAAATCTCAGGATCTTTTCCCCTTGAATAACTAATAGTAAAACTTAACCTTCTTTTTGTAAGAGTTAAGCGGAGTGTGAATATTTTTCTCGTAAACAGTTCAAGTATTTTAACGCCATTTTTCTTTTTTATTAATTCCGCGTGCATATTTGTTGGGGAAAAACGCGTGAAAGGAAAGAAAAAATATTCGCTTAAAAGTATGCGTGGCATGTTAATTGATACAAGCGCATTCATCAATGTAACAATTTTTTTTTTTTTTTCGTTATTTTTTTTAACATTATTTGTTTTTGTTTACTTACCTTTCCTACAAGAATTCTTAAAGAATTTGCTTGCAGCTTTTGACTATTGAACTGTGAATTTGACAGGAAATCCTATAACCAGGTTAAAAACCATAATTTATCTAACTAGCAATTTAGATACATCAAAATTTTTTTTTTTTTTTTGATGCTGGTATTTAGAAAGCTCATAGAACCGTTAAGATATTCGTAAATAATTTTATATTTAGATTTATTCTGAGATTTTCAGAATACGCACTTGAAGTAAATTAAATATAAAGATAAATTTAAAAGAATAAGTGTTTACCAAGATCTGAATTGGGATAAATGATTAATTTTCTTGTTCTTTCTATATAGCTAATACTTTTTTGTTCTAACAAACAAACACTTAAAACAGCTGTTTTCAATGCCTTAAGACAAGCTTTGCACTGACGTTACTCACTTAGCACTAGCAATGAGGTGCGCGTAGCTTGAAGATAAACTGCGGAAGCGGAATAACAGTACACCCGAAACGCTCTACGACCATGTTAGACCTACGATTTAAAGTGGATTCCGAACCACCACAAATATCCATTTCACCGCCGGGAATCGAACCCGACACCTGTGGTACCGAGCGCCAGAACGCTGGCCACTCGGCAATTCAAGCCTCTAATAGGTAATTTAAAAAATAACCATATTTTCTATAACCAGAAATTAAATACATATTAAATTAAGATATTCGCAATTACCGTAATTATTCGTATTACCCTAAAGATATTCGTAAATAATTTTATATTAGATTTATTCTCAGACTTTCAGAATACTCACTTGAGGTAAATTAAATATAAAGATAAATTTAAAATAAGTGTTTAATAAAATCTGAATTGGGATAAATGATTACTTTTCTTGTATTTTCTAAATAGCTAATACTTTTTTGTTCAAACAAACACTTATAACAGTTGTCTTTAATGCCTTAAAAGCGTTTAAATGCAAGAGAATTTTCGAGCAGATAATTATACGTCAATCAAGAATTATTCTTTTTGGTTTTTCGTTTTTATTTTGATTTGGTGCTTGCAAACAGTCGATTTACAATTAGAGACCTTGTTGATGATGTTGGAATTTCAAAAGGATCGGTCAATTCCATTTTAGGCCTCAACCGCGTCAAATCTCGATTGGTACCGAAAACACTGAATGCACCAGCTCACACTGCATTGATTCTTCGTGCACCAAAATGAAACCCATATCGTTCCACAACCACCGTATTCACACCGTGTGACTTCTGGTGTAAAATTTCCTAACCACAGAAGACACTACAGGGACACCGTTTTCAGTCGATTGAAGAGATTCAATGGAATCGGCGAGTGTTTGAAGGCCATCTCTGCCGATGACTTTTTAGCATGCATTGAATTGGCGAAAAAATTTGACTAATTGTGTCCGAAGGGGAAATTTGAAGGCGATGAAATAAATTTGAGAATAAATAAAGAGTTTTTGAAAAAAAAAAAAAAAATAATTGGTCTTACTTTTTCGGCACAGTAGTACGTTAACAAGAAATTTTAACAAATAGAAATAAAAGATTTTATATCATTTTGTCACTGTTTATCTTCAAAATAATAAGATTTAAATACATCTAAGATTTATTTATAAACATAAAGAAGAATTAGCATTTTTATATCCACACATCCCACATAAAGATAAGATGAACGTCCTTGAGTTAATAGAAATATATTTCTACGAAATTTTCCACGAAACACATCGTTTAGAATTTTCTGCAGCGGTTATTAAGCTGCATAAATACTTCCTTCAGAACCATTATAAGTAAATGGTGAATCTACAAAAAAATGCCTCTGGCTGATTCGAAAACGTTCTGAAATATTAAACATTCTTCAAAGTGTATCTTATAATCCTTTAAAAAATAACGAGCAAAGAACAATTTTTTAAAAAATTCTCTTTAAAGCATAATCTGATATACTTTTTTTTTCATTAAAATACTTCAAACGCAAATGCAAGAGAATTTTCGAGCAGATAATTATACGTCCATCAAGAATTATTATTTTTGGTTTTTTTTTTTTTTCGTTTTTATTTTACGACACAGTTTTTCTTAAAATAAACTATAAAAAAAAAAGAAGATTAAAGAAAAAAAAAAAAAGGAAACACTAAATCTCAGGATCTTTTCCCCTTGAATAACTAATAGTAAAACTTAACCTTCTTTTGTAAGAGTTAAGCGGAGTGTTAATATTTTTCTCGTAAACAGTTCAAGTATTTTAACGCCATTTTTCTTTTCTTATTAATTCCGCGTGCATATTTGTTGGGGAAAAACGCGAGAAATGAAAGAAAAATATTCGCTTAAAGTATGCGTGGCATGTTAATTGATACAAGCACATTCATCAAAGTAAAAAATTTTTTTTTTTTTTTTTTTTTTTTTAGCATTATTTGTTTTTGTATACATTCTACTTACCTTTTCTGAAAGAATTCTTAAAGAATTTGGTTGGAACTTTTGACCATTGAAGTGTGAATTTAACAGGAAATCCTATAACCAGGTTAAAAACCATATTTTACCTAACTAGCAATTTAGATACATCAAAATTTTTGTGATGCTGGTATTTAGAAAGTTCATAGAACCGTTAAGATATTCGTAAATCATTTTATATTTAGATTTATTCTGAGATTTTCAGAATACGCACTTGAAGTAAATTAAATATAAAGATAAATTTAAAATAATAAGTGTTTACAAAGATCTGAATTGGGATAAATGATTAATTTTCTTGTTTTTCTAAATAGCTAATACTTTTTTTTTTCGTTCTAATGCAGCTGGCAAACACTTAAAACAGCTGTTTTCAATGCCTTAAGACAAGTTTACTGACTTACTCACTACCCAATGAGGTGCGTGTAGCTTGAAGATAAACTGCTGAAGCGGAATAACAGTACCCCTGCAACGCTCTACGATCATTAGACCTATGATTCCGAATCACCACAAATATCCATGGCACCGCCGGGACTCGAACCCGAAACCTGTGGTACCGAGCGCCAGAACGTTCTGGCCACTCGGCTATTCAGGCCCTAATAGCTAATATAACAAAATAACCATATTTTGTGTGACCAGAAATTAAATATAATTTTTGTGTGATGTTGCTGTTTAGAAATTATTCGTAGAACCGTTAAGATATTCGTAAATCATTTTATATTTAGATTTATTCTCAGATTTTCAGAATAAACACTTGAAGTAAATTAAATATAAAGATAAATTTAAAATAAGTGTTTACCAAAATCTGAATTGGGATAAATAATTAATTTTCTTGTATTTTCTAAATAGCTAATACTTTTTTGTTCTAACAAACAAACACTTAGAACAGTGTCTTTAATGCCTTAAGGCAAGCGTTTAAATGCAAGAGAATTTTCGAGAAGATAATTATACGTCAATCAATAATTATTCTTTTTGGTTTTTCGTTTTTATTTCAATTTGGTGCTTGCAAACAGTCGATTTACAATTAGAGACCTTGTTAATGATGTTGGAATTTCAAAACGATCGGTCAATTCCATTTTTGGCTTCAAACGCGTCGAATCTCGATTTGTACCGAAAACACTGAATGCACTAGCTCACACTGCATTGATTCTTCGTGCCTTTTTCACCAAATATGAAACCCATATAATTCCACAACCACCGCATTCACACCATGCGACTTCTGGTGTAAAATTTCCGATTCTGACTGCTTTCCTAAAATCAAAAGACCACTCCGGGACACCATTTTCAGTCGATTGAAGAGATACAGCAGGAATCGGCGCACGTGTTTTGTAGGCCCTGCCGATGACTTTTTAGCATGCATTGAGGATTGGTAAAAAGTTGGCACAAATGCATTGTGTCCGGAGGGAATTACTTTGAAGGCTATGAAATAAATTTGAAAGAATAAATAAAGAGTTTTTGAAAAAAAAAATAATGGTCTTACTTTTTGGGCTCAGTAGTACGTTAACAAGGAATTTTAACAAATAGAAATAACCCAGATTTTAAATCATTTTGTCACTGTTTATTTTCACAATAATAATATTTAAATACATCTAAGATTTATTTATAAACATAAAGAAGGATTAGCATTTTTATATCCACACATCCCCCATAAAGATAAGATGAACGTCTCTAGAGTTAATAGAAATATATTTCTACGAAATTTTCCACGAAACACATCATTTAGAATTTTCTGTTGAGGTTATTAAACTGCATAAATAATTCCTTCAGAGCCATTATAAGTAAATGGTGAATCTACAAAAAAATGCCTCTGGCTGATTCGAAAACGTTCTGAAATATTAAACATTCTTCAAAGTGTATCTTTAATCCTTTAAAAAATAACGAGCAAAGAACGATTTTTTAAAAAATTCTCTTTAAAGCATAATCTGATATACTTTTTTTTTTTAGCATTAAAATACTTCAAACGCAAATGCAAGAGAATTTTCGAGCAGATAATTATACGTCAATCAAGAATTATTATTTTTGGTTTTTTTTTTCGTTTTCATTTTACGACACAGTGTTTCTTAAAATAAAATGTTAAAAAAAAAAAGAAGAATAAGGAAGAAAAAAAAAAAAAAAAAAAAAGGAAACACTAAATCTCAGGATCTTTTCCCCTTGAATAACTAATAGTAAAACTTAACCTTCTTTTTGTAAGAGTTAAGCGGAGTGTGAATATTTTTCTCGTAAACAGTTCAAGTATTTTAACGCCATTTTCTCTTTTCTTATTAATTCCGCGTGCATATTTGTTGGGGAAAACGCGAGAAATGAAAGAAAAATATTCGCTTAAAGTATGCGTGGGATGTTAATTGATACAAGCACATTCATCAAAGTAACAATTTTTTTTTTTTTTTTAACATTATTTGTTTTTGTTTCCTTTCTTCCTACCTTTTCTACAAGAATCCTTAAAGAATTTGTTTGGAACTTTTGACCATTGAACTGTGAATTTAACAGGAAATCCTATAACTAGGTTAAAAACCATATTTTATCTAACTAGCAATTTAGATACATCAAAATTTTTTGTGATGTTGCTATTTAGAAAGTTCATAGAACCGTTAAGGTATTCGTAAATCATTTTATATTTAGATTTATTCTGAGATTTTCAGAATACCCACTTGAAGTAAATTAAATATAAAGATAAATTTAAAATAATAAGTGTTTACCAAGATCTGAATTGGATAAATGATTAATTAATTTTCGTGTATTTTATAAATAGCTAATACTTTTTTTTTTTTGTTTTAACAAACAAACACTTAGAACAATTGTCTTAATGCTTTAAGCAAGCGTTGAACCGACGTTACTCACTTATTACTACCCAGGAGGTGCTTGTAGCTTGAAGATAAACTTCGGAAGTGGAGTAAAAGTAACCCCGCAACGCTCATATTAGACCTATAATTTTAAGTGGATTCCGAACCACTACAAATATCCATGACACCGCCGGGACTCGAACCCTGTGGTACCTAAGACCAGGTACAATTGGCCATCAGGCCGCTCGTCACTGAAGAGGTTATTGCTTTATCTGAAAGCCAAGTCATGAGTTTTATGCAGAGCAATTTTAAAATAGTACATATTTTTTTCAATTCCTTCTATTAGCTCACACTTTCCCTATATATATATCTTGTTCAAATTTTCCTTCGTTAATAAAATACTTTTTATTCATCCACTCAAGTTCAAATACATTTTTTTTAATTTGTAGCGCATGACAATTGATGTTAATACAGTTTTCTCAAATATTAATTCAGTAATTAAATTTAATTAATTAATTTCAGGTTTTTTTACATTTAAGTTGCATATATCTACCAACCGATGGCGCCAGATAAACTTACAAAAATGGATGAAAATCCTTTATAAAGGACTTTCTGCGATATAGTGAAAAAAAAAAGTAGGAACTGATTAAAAGTTTTTTTTATATACTAGTTTTTTGTTTGGTTTTTGCAATAGTTACTGAAGAAACGATATCTTAAAAAAGTTATTAATAATATTTTAAAATTAAAGTTAAATAAATCTGTTTGTCCTACAAAAAATTTTCTGAAAAAGCAAATCGATAAAATTACTATAAATATCATCATATTAATTTATCAAATCATCTATTTATCGTAGTTTATCATCTATTAATAGCATTTTTAAAACAGTGAAAATGATTTTATTCTATTCACAGCCGAAATAATATATCCGATATCCAGAAGTACAAGTAACTTGACGATACAAAATCAAGGTACCATATAAAATTTTTTTTTGTCAGATATTCCTCGAAATGGAATTGGTCCAGATACGAAATACCAAAAAGAATGAATAAACATAAAACTATGTGCCAGATATATTTGCACACTATCTCTGGCAGACTTTTACTGAGATTCGCAGAGCTGTTCATAACTTCATTTATAAGAGAGCACCAGGCAGCACAGAGCGAGGCTTTTATTTGTAAATATTTCATTGACTGAATGCTTAAAATTACGAGAAATAATCTCGTATTAACCACCTATTCAGCATATTTATTATTTCTTAATAGCTTTTAAAACTGTAAAAATTATTTTATTTCAACCACAGCCAAAATATGTCCGATGGCCAGAAGTACGAATAACATGACAACGGACACAAAAAGCAGGTCCCCACATGAAAAGTTTTCCGAGATATACCTCGAAATGGATTGGTCCAGATACCAAATACCAAAAAGAAAGAATAAACAAACAAACAAAAAATATGTGCGAGATATATTCGCACACTATCTCTGGGAGATTTTTACTGTGATTCGCAGAGATGTTTACAAAGACAACACCATGGAGCGTGGACGAAGCTTTTATTTGTAAAAAATTCACTGACTGAAAGCTGGTTGCAATTTTAAAATGGGACTAAAAAATACTTGCAATAAATATCGAAAGGATATTCTCAAAAAGTTATGAATTATATTTTGAAATTAAATAACTAAATGAATCTCTTTATCTACAAAAAGTTTTTATAAAGCAAAACATTAAAATACGCCTCTTAATAGCATTTTTAAACAAATAAAAAGGATTTTATTTCGTCCATAGCAAAAATATGTCCGATGGCCAGAATTTCAAATAACATGACAACGGACACAAAAAGAGAGTCACCACATAAAAACTTTTCCCAGATATTTCTTGAAATGATTTGTCCGGATACGAAATACCAAAAAGAAGAAAAAAAAAAAAAACCCTGTGTACGAGATATATTCGCACACTATCTCTGGGAGATTTTTACTGCGATTCGCAGAGCTGTTCACAAGTTCGCTTATAGGAGAGCACCAGGGAGCGTAGGACGATGCTTTTATTTGTACATAATTCGCTGACTGAATGCTTGTGGGGATATGTCCTCATTTTATGAAGGTGGATGGGAATTCAAGATGTCTGCTCTGTAGGGGGACGGGATGTTTTGGTGCATTGTTTGTGATATTAAGGAAGACTTGTTTTGCATTGCCTTTTCTGTGCTTGTCGCATCAGTTGTTTCGTTTGCCAAACTTTTTGAATATTTTTTTGTATCATATTTCACTATTAAAAATTGCTTTTATAATTTTCTTCATAAGAAAATAATTCTCTGAAAACTGAGCTTCTATTTGTTTTATTTAATTTTTTTCCCTTTTAAGTACACATTTTGAGTTTAATGCTTAGTCTGATTATTTATTCTTTCCTACATAACATAAACTTGGAACGTTTTGTTTTTGTGCATTTTTTTATTTATGTTCATTGTAAGCATTTGGTACAGTTTGACAATTACTGTAACGTAAATATGAAATGTACTAGAACATATACTATGTAAATGTATGAAATGTACTAGTAATATAATATTGTACTAACAATAGTATTAATAAATACGTAATAGAAACTGGAAATTTTTTTTATTGTGCAAATGTTTTTGATTTTTTTCGTTATGTGCATTTGGTACAGTTTAACAATTACTGTAATGTAATTATCAAATGTACTAGTATTATATGTAAAAGTATTATAATAAATAACTAATGATAATATTATTAAATGTACTATGCAATAATACTATGTAATTGTACCAAACGTAATAGTATCAAATGCACTCACATAATTAGTACTGAAATTACATTTTGACAGTTACAGTACAATTTGGTCCAGTTTGAGAATTAATTATAAAAAAATAATAATAATATCAGAGATAATTAAAACAGAAGGCTAAATTTACTTAAAAAGTAAGGTTCCTTTTTAACATGGTTGAATAACGGCGTACTTTTTTGTTACAATTGCTATTTATTATCAATTATCCTGCATCTAGTATCCTCCTATTTATTATCTCTTATCCTATCTATTATCTTGTATCGCCTGTAGTATCATGTATCCTGTTTGTAGCATCCTGATATAGTATCTTGTATCAAATTTGTATCGCCGAGCACCAGTGTTTTAATCACTCGGCCAACAGACTGCAATTTATAGATTACAATAGTTAATTTTCATACATTTGATTATTTTAGCATTGAAGATTTTATAAAATTGACCCACCCCGTGTGCAGCATAACAAGAAATCCCTAACCCCCTTATACTTTAGGGGGGCACTTGAATGAAAGAAGAATTTCGACCAAAAACAGATTTTCATTAAAAAGTAATGGCCATTTAAATAGAATAATTTAAATACATAGGCACGGAATGGTTAAAAAATTATTAACATTTTTTCAAGGACATTAATAGTTATAGTCGTGTATACAAGGGTTTCTCGTCAAATCCAAACATTTCATAACACTATCGAGAAAGAAGCCAGATCCAGAAGATTAAGCCAATATGTCCAACAAACAGACATCAGCTAGGAAGCAGTTTCCTGCAACAAAGACAGGAGCACTAACAGTTTAAGGCCTTCGACGATCAGGACTCTGAACAACAAAACTAATCAGCAGTTAAGCTGCAGCCATGAAAAGTTGTCCGGGAGAGGTTTGGTCTTTAATGAGGCAGAAACTCTTAATAAGGAGGCTGGTTGTTTGCCATGGTGCTGGAAAAGTATTTTCCAAGATCTAGTGACTAATGGTCTTCTGTTTTGTTGTTTTTCCAGACAGAGATTTTGATTTTAAATATTCTCAAGGTAAAAGAGATTTGGGTTATTTGTTGGGAATGATGCAAATTTGGTATCCATTGATTTGTCTTAGTACTCAATAGAAGATTGAGGCAATTAAAAAAATCATTTGTAGTTAGTGCATTGATTTGGTGTAGTAAATAAATGTTCAAATGGTGGTTCATATTCATGCAAACATCGTTAAAGATTGTTTTTGACTGATATTTGTTATACTTTTTTGACATTAAAGTTTCATATTTGGAAAAAAAAAAAAATGTTTTAGCTTTTTAAATATTTGGAATAATAAGAACAGATTACATTGAATGTTTTTAAATTTACAAAATAAACAAAAAAAAAAAAAATGAAGTTATTATTTTTACAATAAGGGAATATTTAAAGTTTTACTGTATACTGGACTCATTACCCAAATGTGATTGTTGGCCATCATATAAAGCGAAAGATTATTCAATGATGTTATTACAATTTGGAAAAATACCAAAGTATAATTTGTCAAAAGTATTTTTATAAAAGCAGTATTATTTAAATCGCTTAGATTGATGTATCATCCATTTGATTTATTGTACCCATAACCTACGTAAAATTGAAATTCACGATGTAATTTGCTTATCAAATTTAGAATAACTTTCTGATATCAGAGTTAGAACCAGCATTAAAAATAATATGTTTAAAAAAAACAAATGCATGATTATAATATCCTACATATGCTAGATAGAAAGGATGTTAAATTCAATCGCTATTAAGCCGTATTAATTGAACAATCATGATTACCTAGATAAAAACATTTTAAGAATTCCAGTAAAAATCGTACGAAATAATTTTTAATTTTAAAAAATTTGCATCTAACTTCAAAAGAATATTTTTTAAAAAATCATATAATTTTAAATCATTCCCAGGATATTAAATTCTGATCTCTAATAAGTCGTATTCGTTGCACAAACACCATTCCTAGAAAAAAAAAAAACGCCCATGAAACTATTTTAAGAATTCCATTAAAAATGTGAGGAAGATTTTTTTATTTTACAAAATCTTTATTGAAATTCACAGCAATATATAAAAAAATCAAATGCATGCTTGAAGAATCCTATATATGTTCAAATCATTCAGAGGATATTAAATTTCGATGTTTATTAAGTCGTATTTATTGTGCAAACAAGATTTAATATATAAAAACTCTCCTCAAGAACACTCATCACAAAACACTCTTTATAAAACACTCGTTTCACAATTCCATTCAAAATCGTACTAAAGATATATTTATTTCACAAAATTTAAATCGAAATTTACAGAAACGATTCAAGTCTCTATTTTTAATGGCAGCTGTTGTTTGTGAAGATGTTTTTATAATTTGAATTAATATAAAAAGAAAAGAAAAATAATATCTTAAACAGCGTATTAATATTGTATCAAACAAATAGAAACGCAACCAACATAAATAATTAATTATTCAGAAACAATTACATATTTTTAACAATTTATTTGCTTATACATACTTACATTCGTTACTTCAAAGAAAGAAGTTGAAGGAAAAAAAAAGTTAAAAACATCTTATTTTTGATCACATTACAAATAAAGAGATAGAACTCAGAGGGAAAAAAAAACATTCAATAATATTGTATCATACAAGTAGAAATACAGCAAAAATCAAAAATAATTATTTTTAAATTTTTATATATATTTAATTTTCTTAGACATACTGAAATTGGTTTTTAACTGAAAGAAATTGAAGAAAAAAAAAACTTCCTATTTTTATCTCATTACAAATAAAGAGATAAAACTCAACGAAAAAAAACAATAAAGCAAAAAGATAAATATTTTATTTACTTCTTTTATTTTCTAAACTTCACAACTCGGAATTTTTTATAAACCACAGTTACAGAAAACATCTGACACCTCACCAACTTCTTTTCTAACGGTTTAAAGATATCAGCAATTACAATAATTTTTACTTTACTCGCTATCAAAACACCATTGGCGAAGAAATAGGCATCATTTTCAAAACGATAAGTGTACAACACAAACATAAAATAAAAAAAATCAGTAGACTTTTTTTTTTTTTAAAGTGTTATTATTTCTCGCTATGCCATTGCAATAATATGAATATAATAATCTGCGAAACTCAGCACTGAAGAGTCGCAGACCTAGTAGCATCGAAATTTAATGTTTATTTTTGTTCATGTTGTTGATAGGAAAGAGAGTGAGTGTTTGCAGTAAGTTTGTTATGAAAACTCATGATTCCGGCGAGTTGTGTGATCAATAGCAGGTTTGTTGGGTGTGTTTTATAGCAGGCTGTTTTTCTTTATCAAGGGTTGAAGTTTTACGAGCGCCACATTTAGATCTTCTAAATAAGAACGTTTAACTTAATGTACATTTATTTACTGGTCAAAAATCTAAATGCAATTAAACAATGACAATGAATGACAAAAAGATTATGAAATAAATATGTAAAAAGATATTAATTGTTAACTCTTAATTTTTAATGTGTGATAAAAAAAACAAAATATCCAAGTAATTCTTTTGAATTAAAAAAATATTCGGTAAAGAAACTCTAAATTTAAAAATCGCTCTAATTCACTTTTGAATTTATTCAACACACAATATAAAATTAATAAGGTATACATTAAATACATATTTAAATAAAAAAAAAAATAGAAGTAATATTTTCAGCTTTTTTTTTTTTCTTTCATATTAAATAATGTTTGAATGTCTCATTTTTAATTTATACATAAAAATGTGTTAAGATAATTAAAATAGTTTTAAATGATAAAATTTCTCCCATTATTTGAAACTTCTGTGAAGTTATTTAAAACTTTTGATTTAATAATAAATAGCAGAAGTAGATTTTGCGCATGCAATTTAAAAGACGCTTAAAGTAATATATAAATTATAATTTATTATCAATCGTGTATAATTTTTTTCTCTGCTCCTTTTCAAATGAAATTCATATACTATAACATCTATTATTTATGTTCCGTAGACGTTATCATAATTATCTGAAAAGTAATATCAATAAAATTAAATATAATCATGTGTATGTATGTCTGTAATGCGTTACATAATGTATGTGTATTTGTATTTATGTAATGCATGTATTTATGTATATGTGTCAGTTGCATGCATATGTGTGTACATAAGTATGTTTAATACGACTGAGTGTAATTCTGTATATATATACATATACACGTTGTTGATAGGAGAAAGAGTGAGTGTTTGCAGTAAGTTTGTTATGAGAACATGATTCCGGCGAGTTGTGTGATCACAATAGCAGGTGTTGGGTGTGTTCTATAGCAGGCTGTGTTTCTTTATCAAGGGTTGAAGTTTTTACGAGGGCCATATTTGGATCTTGTAAAAGTAAGAACATTTAACTCAAATCTATATTTATTCACGGTCAAAAACCTAAATGCAGTTAAGCAATGCAGATGCCGCATTATGCCATGTTTATATTATGCCCTGTAATTTATGATAATTTCGGGATGGATAATATGATGTCTTTAAAATTATCATTCATCTTCAAATATCACCTATTGACCTACCACCCCATCTTCATATATCACCAATATTTTTTATCATCATATTTAAAAAATAATTATTAGTTCTTACAACATATTTCTGACACCATATTTATGAATAGTTTACACTTTTAGGATCATATTTATGCTTCTTGCATTATAGTTACACTTCTCGCATTATATTTACGCTTCTTACAACATATTTAAAATTATGAAATCATATTAAAAATAATTAAAACTTTTATCTCATTTACATATCTTATATCACATTCATTCTTCTTTCAGCATATTTAGAAATAATTAATACGTCTTGCGTCTTATCTACCTTTCTTACATCATATTTACAAATAATTAACACTTCTTGCATCTTATTTTACCTTTAATACATCATATTTTTCTTGATGTCATGTTTATAAATAGTTGACGTTCATATTTACACTTCTTACATCATTAACAGTTCTAC
This sequence comes from Caerostris extrusa, assembly GCA_021605095.1. NCBI lineage: Eukaryota > Metazoa > Arthropoda > Arachnida > Araneae > Araneidae > Caerostris > Caerostris extrusa. The sequence goes on along the minus strand of BPLR01009437.1, from coordinate 109,394 downwards.
AATATATTTGCACTTCTCACATTATATTTACGTTTCTTACAACATTATTACTCTTCTAATAACTTATTTTTTACAACAAATTAATACGTTTTGCATCTTCTTCATCTTTCTTTTCATCATATTTACGATTTTTACATTGTAATAGTTTTAATTAATGCTTCCAACGGAATTCTAAATAACTCCCATAATTTATCTTAAAGTACTATCTGAAATTAATTTAATAATTTATCTTAATGCAACATTTTGGTTTAAAATATATAAATCTCGACTCACAGCTTTGTGGTAACTTGACTACAAGGTCAACTTAAAATCAATCGTAGTATACAAATCAAATTAACTCCAATGCAACAAACACAACACTTGAAAAGATGAAACTCAAAAGCAAATATGATCATGCGTTAAAGATTCTCGATAGCCAATAAAGTTGCTTGGTGGGAATTTTCATTACTACTCTAATACGTCCCTTAAATGTGGGGCAGTTACTCCTAAAGGCCAACCGAAAGGCAATCACTACTTTATCACTCACCGGTGAATTTTTCAAAGTATTGATAAATGGAATATAAGGTCAACAACATAAGAAAAATAGCATCACATAAAATAGCAACATAGCAAAAATAGCAGTAACCCAATAATAAATGAAATATTAAAGTTTATAACAATACACATATAATAAATTCTAATTTGATTTGGAATATTTGTTAATCTTTTTTAAATCTTTTTATAAAAAAAGGTTTTATTAAAAAATAAATATATTTAATATAGATAAATTAATAAATTATTAATTAATTAATAAAATAATATTTTAAAAAAATTATTTATCATATATATACACTCGAGAGCAAAATATTATGACCACCCCTACATTTTGCGAGGAACTCGCCTGGATGACGTGGAAGGCACGTAATCAGGTGGAAGTGGTATTTAACTGGTATTAAGTGGTGGTATTAATCCATGCCAAGGCGGGTTGAAGCTGTGCTGCGCGCCATAGGTGGGCCAACTCGTTATTGACAGGTGGTCATAATGTTTTGGCTCTTGAGTGTATATTAAAATAGATTTTAATATAAAAATTTTTAAGAAAATGTTATTAAATAAAATGTTTTTAAATGTTTTTACAAATTTTTTAAATGTTTTTAAAAATTTTTTTAATGTTTATAAATAGTTTGTTTTACTTTAAAATTGGCTGCTTTATTAATATTATTAGTTTTTTAATACAAACAATTATATTCATTGCATAACCTAATAACATATTAATGAATTACATTTTTAATTCATAAGTTTAAAAATTTACCAAGAAAAAACTGTTTTTTAACGAATGCCCTTTTAAAACAGATTTTTATCATAATTTCTTTATTAATCGTCTATTGTTTTATTACACATTTTTATTCCGTTCCATTTAAAAGCACTTATTATAATTTTTTTTTCTCAAATCCATATTTTTTTTTAATCAAAAATGGTATTTAAAGGTTTTTCAATTACTTTTTCCAAACATAGTAATTCGCATTTTATAGCAATGTGCAAAATGAGGGTTTGAGAAAGAAGTTTCGAATCAAGGATTATCTTTTTTTGAAACAGATGAAATTGAGTCAGCCTTTTTTCGTCCTTGTTTATTATTTTTTTGCCAGAATTTAATCGTGGTTTCATTTTTGGATAATTTGGTTTATTCAATTTTTTACACGATTATTTTTTAAATATTTTAACACCTTTTTATGTTGGGAAATATGGTAATTAACACATTTTTTTTTTCTCAAAGAAGTAACAGAGACTTTATATTTGTTTTTTGTAGAAACAATTTAAAAAATTCTTTAAAACTAGATTATTAAGATACCTTCACGATATTTTTTTAATATTTTTATCAAACAGAATGGATGAATTTTTTTGTAAGTTTTAGTATTTTAAAAACCATAAGAGGCCAATTATGCAAAAGATTTGAGCAGATTTCATATACTCTTTCTAAACAGCTTTATTCTCCATGGTTAACACTAATTAACTGGGTTTTTTATGTTAATCTGTAGTGGTTACATGTAAGTTTCGAAAAATAGTTGATAAAATACCTTCAACTCTGAACTAATCTTTCTTGCATTAACCGTTCTGCACATAAAAATATTTTTAAAAAAATCATGATATGTTTTATAAAAATTTGATAAATTTATCAAAAAATAATAATAAAATTGCTACTTAATTATTATTTTCATAGATAATTTAAAAGTTATCTTTTTTTTTTTTGAGTAACCGACCGATAATAAAAGTTATTTTACAAACTCATTTTAATGTTATTTTTTATTACTAATTCTTCTTTATGTGTTTTACAGGGGGGTGATCTTGGGGTAGAGTTTTCAAACCTACACCCAAGAAACTTATTAAACCGGTTCTAAGTTTTAAAAGGAATTGTAAACCACTATAAACATCCATAGCATCAAAAGGACTCGAACCGGAAATGTGTGGCACAGAGTCCTTGTCACTCGAAATCAGGCCTTTTGTTAGTAATTAGAATATTAAAATCGTTTTTAGATAACTAAAGTAGCTCTGGTTACTTATAGGGATATAAAAAAAAAAACCTTCGCACATTTTTAGAAATAATCTAATTAGCTAATGTAATAAATATCTGTATAAATTTGTATAAACGCTCGAAACAATTTATGTAACGATTAGATGGGAAATGGAGATTATATAGATATGTTTATAAATATTAGATAAAAAATTATAATAAATATTAGTTTAAATGTTTATATAATAAATATTTCTTATGCAGCTCGCAAAGCACTTAGACAGTTGTCTTGGATGCCTTAAGACAACCGCTGCACCGATGTTACTCACTTAGCACTACCCAGGAGGTGCGTGAAGCTGGAAAGATATGCTACGGACGCGGAGTAACAATGGCCCCACAACGCTCTACGATCCTGTTAGACCGGAACCTACGTTTAAAGTGGAACCCCTTACAAAATCATCTTTGGCACCACCAGGACTTGAACGCGAAACCTGTGATACCGACTGCCAGAGCGCTACTTGGCCAATCAGGCCCCGTTGTTCATAAATATTCGTTTAATAGTTCGTTTAACTTTAAAATATTGCAGCTTTATGAATAATTAGTTTTAATAGTGCAGGTATATTTTTGCATAACTTAACAACATATTAATAAATTACATTTTTAATTCATAAGTTTAAAGTTTACCAAGTAAAAAACTGTTTTTTAACGAATGCCCTTTTTTAAAAAGATTTTTATCATAATTTCTTTATTAATCGTCTATTGTTTTATTACACATTTTTATTCCGTTCCATTTAAAAGCACTTATTATAATTTTTTTTCTTAAATCCATATTTTTTTTTAATCAAAAATGGTATTTAAAGGTTTTTCAATTACTTTTTCCAAACATAGTAATTCGCATTTTATAGCAATGTGCAAATGAGGGTTTGAGAAAGAAGTTTCGAATCAAGGATTATCTTTTTTGAAACAGATGAAATTGAGTCTGCCTTTTTTCGTCCTTGTATTATTTTTTTTTCCAGAATTTAATCGTGGTTTCATTTTTGGATAATTTGGTTTATTCAGTTTTTTACTTGATTATTTTTTAAAAATATTTTAACACCTTTTTTATGTTGGGAAATATGGTAATTAACACATTTTTTTTTTCTCAAAGAAGTAACAGAGACTTTATATTTTTTTATTGAAACAATTTAAAAATTCTTTAAAACTAGAATATTAAGATATCTTGCTAGAGTTTTTTTTTTAATATTGTTATCAAACAGAATGGATGAATTTTTTTGTAACTTTTAGTATTTTAAAAACCATAAAAGGCCAATTATGTAAAAGATTGTCCAGATTTCTGATACTCTTTCTAAACAGCTTCATTCTCCATGGTTAGCACTAATTAACTGGGTTTTTTTTTATGTTAATCTGTAGTGGTTGCATGTAGGTTTAAAAAAAAATGTTGATAAAAATATCTTCAACTCTGAACTAATCATTCTTACATTAACCATTCTTGCACATAAAAATATTTTTTTAAAAAAAATCATGATATGTTTTATAAAAATTTGATAAATTTATCAAAAAAATAATAATAAAATTGCTATTTAATTATTATTTTCATAGATAATTTAAAAATTATCTTTTTTTATAAAAAAGTAACCAACCGATAATAAAAGTTATTTTACAAACTCATTTTAATATTATTTTTATTACTAATTCTTCTTTATGTGTTTTACAGGGTAGAGTTTTCAGCCCTACACCCAACAGACTTATTAAACCGGTTCTAAGTTTTAAAATGAATTGCAAACCACTATAAACCTCCATAGCATCAAAAGGACTCGGAACCGAAACATGTGGCACAGAGTCCTAGTCATTCGGAAATCTTGTCTTTTGTTAGTAATTAGAATATTAAAATCGTTTTTAGATAATTAAAGTAGTTCTGGTTACTTACGGGATATAAAAAAAATCTTCACAATTTTTAGAAATAATCTAATTAGCTAATGTAATAAATATCTGTATAAATTTGTATAAACGCTCAAAACAATTTATGTAACGAATAGATGGGGAATGGAGATTATATAGATATGTTTATAAATATTTAGATAAAAAATTATAATAAATGTTAGTTTAAATAATAAATATTTCTTATGCAGTTCTAAGGCAGTTGTTAACACTTAGACAGTTGTCTTGATGCCTTAAGACAAGCGCTGCACCGATGTTACTCACTTAGCACTACCCGGAGGTGCGTGAAGCTTAAAGATATGCTACGGACGCGGAGTAACACTACCCCACAACGCTCTACGATCCTGTTAGACCGGGACACATGGTTAAAGTGGAACCCACTACAAACATCTTTGGCACCACCGGGACTTGAACGCGAAACCTGCGGTACCGAGCGCCAGAGCGCTAGTTACTCGGCCAAACAGGCCCCATAGTTCATAAATATTCGTTTAATAGTTTGTTTAACTTTAAAAAATATTGCAGTTTTATTAATATTATTAGTTTTAATAGTGCAGGTATATTTTTGCATAACATAACAACAGATTAATAAATTACATTTTTAATTCATAAGTTTAAAGTTTACCAATTAAAAAACTGTTTTTTAACGAATGCCCTTTTAAAAAGATTTTTATCATAATTTCTTTATTAATCGTCTATTGTTTTATTACACATTTTTATTCCGTTCCATTTAAAAGCACTTATTATAATTTTTTTTTCTAATCCATATTTTTTAATCAAAAATGGTATTTAAAGGTTTTTCAATTACTTTTTTTCCAAACATAGTAATTCTCATTTTATAGCAATGTGCAAATGAGGGTTTCAGAAAGAAGTTTCGAATCAAGGATTATCTTTTTTTTTGAAACAGATGAAATTGAGTCAGCCTTTTTCGTCCTTTTTATTATTTTTTTTTTTCCAGAATTTAATCGTGGTTTCATTTTTGGATAATTTGGTTTATTCAGTTTTTTACTCGATTATTTTTTAAAAAAATTTTTAACACCTTTTTTATGTTGGGAAATATGGTAATTAACACATTTTTTTTTTCTCAGACAAGTAACAGAACTTTATATATTTTTTTTTAGAAACAATGTTAAAAATTTTTAAAAACTAGAGTATTAAGATATCTTACGATATTTTTTAATATTGTTATCAAACAGAATGGATGAATTTTTTTTTGTAAGTTTTAGTATTTTAAAAACCATAAGAGGCCAATTATGTAAATGATTTGTGCACATTTCTTATACTGTTTCTAAACAGTTTATTCTCCATGGTTAACACTAATTAACTGGGGTTTTTTATGTTAATATGTAGTGGTTACATGTAAGTTTCGAAAAAATAGTTGATAAAAGTATCTTCAACTCTGAACTAATCTTTTTGCATTGGCCATACTACACATAAGAAATATTTTTAAAAATCTTGATTTACTTTATAAAAATTTGATGAATTTGCCAAAAAAAAAAAATAATAATAAAATTGCTGTTTAATTATTATTTTCATAGATAGTTTAAAAACTATTTATTTAAAAATCTTTATCTGATTTTAAGACTTACATTTCAAATGCATGTTAATGATGTTTTTTATTAGTACATCTTTTCTATTGGTGTAACAGCCCCTAGGAGTGAGGAATGCATATTGTTTAACAAGTACATAATAACAACCAATCACTCAAAACTGACAGAAAATAAACAGTTTTGTGAGTAGTTATAATACATACAATTAGTGTTTTGTACTAATGAGAACAACCTGGGACTCAAATCTGATAGCAGATATTCAGTGTTATAATAATGAGACCTCATGAAATTAGCTATTGTTTGTGCGACCTCCACAGGTCGAAACAATTACAGATGGAATTTGGACTACACCATGAATTGTTACATCGTGATTGGTGATAGACCATAAACTGAGAAAATATGTACTCCAATGACAATTGAGGGAAGCTGACATCCCCCTTCCCTCCCTCTTGACGGGTTTTTCTTAAAGAACGATTTTTTAGAAGAAAGGGAAGAGTTCTCAGACGAGTCGACAAAGGGTGTTGATTTTCTTTTTTCTCTGAATTAGCCGAAATTTCCGTCTGTTACCAGAGTGAGCTCTTTGAGGTTTGGTGTATCACGCCGTGTGTTAATTGAGGTCTGCAGAATACCACATGTTTAAAATTCATCATAAACTTGAGAAGTCTGAAAACATCCATCCTTTGAGTTAATTGCACTTGTGAATCATATTTAAATCTTAATTTTAATCGTTAATTTTCATTCTTTTGTAAATAATGAATTGTATTAATCCAGAGTTCTGTATATATATACACAGTCCAGTCACATTAATGTGACCACCTTTCAAAAGCCAGAATATACACTCCTGTATATTCTGGCTTTAAGTGGATTGTGGAATGTGGTATTAAGTGGTATTTAAGTGCTATTAAGTGGAATTCTATATATACACTCCACTGCAATGGGCTGTCACCTGCCTTTTGTGATTGGTTATTTTATCTTGACGTCGAAAGTAGGTGGTGGTCACATTAATGTGTATATGTATTAATGTATATATCATGATTTTGAATAAAAAATTAGTGTTCTCCAGAATCTTAAAGTGGCCTTCTTCTTGAAGTCGTTAAAGGTCTAGTATAGGTCGAGACGTTGCAATGTCATAAAATGATTAATTAAAAAAAAATTGCTTTCTTATAATATTTCATTTACTTTCAATTTATTATTTAAACAATTGACTCTATTTATCGAATTTTTAAGTTGTAATGGATAAATAAATAAATAACTTTTTCTTATGAAGTGATGTAAAGAAGATAATACAAGTTATTGAATTAAATTCTAGTTACGTTTTTAAATGAATATGAAACTATTTACTAAACCGCCTTCCAAGAATCATCAATTATAAAAATCTGCAATTTCTGGTGAAACTAATTTATAAAAAGGTCGATTTAATTAACTTTGTGTAAATAATTAATTAGTTTAATTTTACCATTAGTCTTTTTAAGCTTACAAACAATAACACAATAGCAAGATTTCAAAAAAATTAATTCGGAGCATATTTAATAACTGTTTTCTAAACAATTTTTAATTACTTTAATTAAAATGAACGAAAAATGCTCCAGGATTCTCTTTTAATAACATTCTTAACTTCTGGAAATAAAATAATCTGTTTGTTTTATTTGAAATTGGGATATAATTTAAAATTAAATATATAATTGCTTACAATTTTGCTTTTTTTTTCTAACTTGATAGATTTCATAATTTCTTTGAAATTTATTATAACGTATATTTTTACATTTATATTTATCTTTTGCTCTTAACCATAATGACAAATATAAACATACAATGTTTTTTTTTTCCATATTAATAAATGGCCATTATTTCGTTATAGTGACGTTCTATTTAAACAATAAAAATAATTAATCAACAAGGAACGTTGAAAATAGTAAGGGGAATTTAAAATTTATAATTAATAACTAAATTTAGAATTAAAGGCAAGAACACATAATAGAAACCTTAAAAAAAAAACTATAGGATTCCAAACAATTTTCTTTTCTTCAAAATTCTCATTCAATTCCTTCTATTAGCTCACACTCTCCCTATATATATCTTGTTCAAATTTTCAATCGTTCATAAAATACTTTTTTATTCACCACTCAAATTCAAATACATTTTTTTAACTTGTAGTGGATGACACTGGATGTTAATACAGTTTTTCAAATGTTAATTCATTTATTTAATTTAATTAATTAAATTTAGTTTTTTAGATTTAAGTTGCATATATCTACCCATAAATGGCGCCTGATAAACTTAAAAAATGAAGGAAAATTAGTTATAAAGGACTTTCTGCAATATAATGAATAAAAAAAAAGTAGGAATTTAATTTTTTTTTTTTTTTATATTACTTGTTTTTGCATATTATTAAAATTGTCCTGTAACTGTTTGATTATGGCCACGGTATTTTTATCGTTGTAGTGACATTCTATTTAAACAATAATAATAATATTACAATAGAACGTACAATACAATAGAACAATAATACAATAGAACGTATAATACAATAGAACGTTCACAATAGAATGGGAATTTAAAATTTATAATTAATAACTAAATTTAGTATTAAATGCAAGAACAAAACATATAATACAAATCTTAAGAAAAAATATATATTATATAATTCGAAACGATTTTCTTTTTCTTCAAAATTCTCATTTTCAATTTTCTTTGCTTTCATCAGACGATCTTTTAGAAATGTTTTATATTATTTATTTAATTAATTATATAATTATTAACTCAAGAAAGAATTTTAAATAAATATCACTTATAGGAAAGCTCATGGAAATACATTTAAAATAATTTAAATATCCAAAAAAGCTTTAACCGTACCCATATATTTTATGGGTAAAAAAAAAAAAGAAAGCCCTGTATTCCTGAAAATCATTAATGATGATCATAAAAAAACATCAGTGTCATATTAATAATGATTGTAAATTACTTTATGGTTATACTAATAACGATCGTAAACTACTTTATTTTTGATGAATTCAGTGTACCTTTAATGAAGTCGTTCATAAATTAGATGATATCCTGTTCTATAAAGTATTTATGGCAATTAATATTTAATAAATAATATAAATTAAAATTTAGTAGTAAAGTAGGCGAACTAAATTAAGTGCAATTAAAAAATTGTCTTAGTATAATTTTTTTTATTTATGAATCAGATTATATCTTTAAATTGGGTAAAAATAAGCATTTAATTTATTTATTCGAGACAAAATATTGCAATAATTAGGAAAATATTTTAAAAGAAGCTATATAAAAAATTTCAATGTTTAAAATAAAACACTGTAGTTAAAATTAAATACAATATTGCTTATTCATCAAAATGTATTGAGGAATATTTTTAAGAAACTAAAATCTAAATTATCTTTTTGTCCATCATGTTAAATGCAGAGTTTCTTTTACAAATTTAATCATTTCGTAATAATTTAAAAAGGAAAAATTAGGCTTTAATAGTTTAAGGTTTTAGATTAGAATTATTCTTTAAATTTCTATTATGTAAAATTTCATTATTTTTTTTTTGAACTAAATGTTAAGTTTCTGTGTTTAAAAATTTTGTACCCATTTAGTAAAAATAATTTAACTTAAATTTATACGACTCAAGCATTTTCAACAAAGAATTTCTGGAATAGTTTACCAAGAAAAAGAATTTATTGAAACGTAATCTTTTTTATTTCAATTTCCATTCATATAAATCTTATTTTAAATATCCATAAATGTATAAATACCGTAAAATATTATCCATTATACTAATCCAATTTTCTTGATATGCATTTTAACGCACCAATAAATCTAAACTTAAAAAAAAAAAAAAAAAAAAGTTAAATGCCCATTATAAGCGGAAATAAAAATTCAAGCAGATGTGCTTTCTATTTAACCGATATGCGCTTTCATAGCGAATTTCAAAATTGAATCCCAATTTAAATCAATGGGTTTTCCAATATTCAATTAAATTTAATCCATCTTTGAACTCCAAATTCTCCACATCAGCAAGTATTTAAAAAAAGGAAGACAATTTCTTATTGACATTATATTCACACTAAATGATTTTTACAACTGTGTGCCCTTACTTTATTAATGGGAATTTTCAAAGGGCAGTTACCCAGAAAATCAATCTATTTTAAAACTTCTTTCAAGTATTCTTTTAATGTCTTTTTAAGACTTTGACCGAAAAAAAATTGAGATAAAATAGAAATAAAGGAACTAAAAATAAAAAAAAAATGATGAAATGAAATTAGATATTAGATAGGTTTTGATAGGGATGGAATGTTCGTGAGAATAAAAGGCAAAACTTTTGCAGCGTTAACACAATTTTCGAATGATATCCGAACCAATTACGGAACTTTTAGTGACCGTATATCCTTATAAAAATGCTCAGACAACATTTTATTAAAACCCAACGATTATAATAAAATAATAATTTATAGTTATTACAGACGTTAAGCTTTTTGTAAAGGAAGTATAATTTTGGAAAAAAATATAAAAGTGTTCTGAAAATCCAGAAATTTTGAACAAAGATATTTAATTTAGAATTTTATGTAAGAACAAAACGCATTAATTCCAATCTTAAAAAATTAAAAAGCTATAGAATTCCAAATGATTTTCTGTTCTTGAAAAATGTTATGTTCACTTTGAAATAAAATTGTCTTTTCTTTCACCAGACGACCTTTTAGAATAATTTTAAATTATTTAATTATATAATAATGTATGATAAAATTTAAATAAATATTATACATAAAAATTCGCGAAATGAATTTTAAAAATCGAGGAATCGAAATCGAAAAAAATCAAGGAAATTTCATTAGTTAATAGGTTTAAATTAAATTTTATTTGTTAAAATTAATTATTATACATTTATTAGCTGGAAATTTATTTAGCTATTAATTTATAGTTAATAATTAAATTTATAATTTAATATAAGAACAAAACACATAAAAAGCAATCTTAAAAGATAAAATTTAAAGAAAATAGAATAGAATTCAAAACGATTTTCTTTTTCTTCAAAAATCACATTTTGAATTTTTCTTTGTCTTCATCAGACGATCGTTTAGAAACAGTTTTTACATTATTTATTTAATTAATTATGTAATTATTAGCTAGTGGACGATATTTAATTAAATATTATGTATAGAAAACCTAGTGAAATAAATCTAAAAATAATTTAAATATTCAAGAAACCCTTAACAGTACCCATATATTTTATGGGTAAATAAAAGTAAAACTTTGTATTCCAGGAAAACATTAATGATGACCGTAAAAAACATCAGTGGCATACTAATAATGATTGTAAATTACATTATGGTCATACTAATAATGATCGTAAACTACATTATTTTGATAAATTCAGTGTACGCTTAATGAAGACGTCCGTAAATTAGGGGATATTTTGTCATATAAAATATTGATGTCATTTAAAATTTTATACAGAAAAAAAAATTTAAATTGAACCAGCCGAACTAAATTAAATGCAATTCAAAAAATTGTTCTAGCATATTTTTTTTTTTTTTATTTATAAATCAAAATATTTCTTTAAATTGGGCAAAAATTAACATTTAATTCATTTATATTGGAGATAAAAGATTGTAGTAAATATGAAAATATTTTAAAAGAAGTTATTTTAAAAAAGTTATTTTTTTTTTTTTTTCATGTTAATTTTTAAAAGAAATTTTAAAAATTAACATGATTTTTAAAATAAAAGACCATAGTTAAAAAGTGCAACATTGCTTATACTACATCAAAAATGTAGAGTGCGCAGAAAATCTACCTCCCCGTGGTGCACCTGGTAACACTTTTTAGTGGCTAAAAGATCTGCAACTTGGCAATATTGTTAGATTAATGAACTCTGTTTCAGCATGTTTTGTTGTATTATTTTGTTGTTGTTGTTGTATGTTTTTTTGTTTTCATTGTTCTTTTTTTGCTGTAACTGTTCATAATCTACCGTTGGAAATAAAAAACATCAAAATGTATTGAGGAAAATTTTTAGAAATTAAAATCTTCATTTTCTTTCTGTCTATATTATTAAATGCTGATTTTTTGCAAATTTAATCGTTTCATAATAATCTAAAAGAAAACTAAATACCTAAATAGTTTAAGGTTTAAGAAAGTATACATTAAAGTTACATAAAAGCTTTAAGAGAAAAAAAAAAGAAATATTTATATATATATATATATATATATATACATATATATATATATACATATATATATATATATATATACATATATATATATACATATATATATATATATATATATATATATATATATATATATATATATATATATTATTCTTAAAATTTCCAATATTTAAAATTTTATCACTGTTTTTCTAAGCTAAAAGTTTTGTCCTGATTTAGTGTAATCTCTATTATAATATTTAATAGAAAGAAATTTAAAGAATAATATAGATATATACATAGGCAGATATATAGATAAATTGATATGGTATTCTTTAAATTTCTAATATTAAAAAAATGTTATTATAGTTTTTCTGAGGTAATTTTAAGTTACTGTGTTTAAAAATATTCTGCCCATTTATTAAAAGTAGTTTAACTTAAATTTATACGACTCAAGCGTTTTTAACAAAGAATTTCTGAAATAGTTTTCGAAGGAAAAGAATTTATTGAAACATAATCTTTTTTATTTCAATTTCCAGTCATATAAATCTTATTTTAAATATCCATAAATGTATAAATACCATAAAATATTATCCATTATAATAATCCAATTTTCATTCGTAGCATTTTAACGCACCAGTAAATTTAATCTTTAAAAAAAAGAAAAGTAGAATGTCCATTATAAGCGGAAATAAAAATTTAAACACATGTGCTTTCTATTTAACTGACATGCGCTTAAACTGCGAATTTTTAAATTGAATCCCAATTTAAATCCAATGGGTTTTCCAATATTCAATTAAATTGAATCCATCTTTGAACTCCAAATTCTCCACATCAGCAAGTATTTAAAAAAGGAAGACAATTTTTTTATTGACATTATATTTGCATTAAATGGTTTTTACAACTGTGTGCCCTTACTTTTATTAATGGGAATTTTCAAAGGACAGTTACCCAGAAAATCAATCTATTTTAAAACTTCTTTCAAGTATTCTTTTAATGTTTTTAAGACTTTGACAGAAAAAATTTAGATATAATAGAAATAAAGGAACTAAAAATAAAAAAATGATCAAATGAAATTAAAGATTAGATAGGCTTTGATAGGTTTGGAATGTTCGTGAATATAAAAGGCAAATCTTTTGCAGCGTTAACATAATTTTCGAATGATATCCGAACCAATTATGAGACTTTAAAATGACCGTATATCACTTGTAAAAAATGGTTCTGTTTCCATGACAACGTTTTTAAAACCCAATGATTATATAGATATAATAGGTAATGTAATGTTATGTAAGGTTATGTAATTTAAATTTTCCAATTACAGTTAAAGAAATAATTACTTCAAGTTTATTATCAATTACAATTTATAAATGCAAACTTTAAAATAAAAATAAAATAGATTTTAATAATCGACAGGATCTATGTACAGCTAACATATAAAATTATATGTATTTGGCAAAAAGTAAAATATAAAACATGTTTTTGTGAAGGAAGAATAATTTAAAAAGACATCTATAGGTATCTTGATAAATTTTGAACAAAGTTATTTGATTTATAATACTAAATTTAGAATTTTATGTAAGAACAAAACGCATACCACAAATCTTAAAAAAATATATAAATTCTACAGAATTCTAAATGATTTTCTATTCTTGAAATATTTCATTTTCATTTTGAAATTAAAATGCCTTTGCTTTCACCAGACGATCTTTTAAAACAATTTTAAGCTTAAATATTTACTTATAAATTTTTTATAATATATATTATAATTTAAATAAATGTTATGTATAATAATTCGTGAAAGAAATTTAGATAAATCAATAAAAACTGATTCTGAAAGCAATTTAAAAAATAATTAATCAATAAAAAACGTTGAAAATAGTCAAGGAAATTTAAAATTTGTAATTAATAACTGAATTTTGAATTTAATGTAAGAACAAAACACATAAAATTTTAAAATTATAAAATAAAAAGAAATGTAGAATTCAAACGATTTTCTTTTCTTCAAAAATCACATTTTGAATTTTCTTTGTCTCCATCAGACGATCTTTTAAAAACATTTTTACAGCATTTATTTAATAAATTATATAATTATTAGCTGGTGAATGATATTTAAATAAATATATTGTAAATAAAAGCTACAGAAATAAGTTTAAAAAAATTAATTGCCAAGGAATATATCTCCCTTCAACAATACCCATATATTTAATGTATAAAATAACAATGCTTTGTGTTCGAGAAAGCATTAATGATAACAGTAAAAAAACATCAGTGCCATACAGTGTCATGGATTGTAAATTACATCATAGTCATACTAATAATGATCATAAACTGCATTATTTTTGATGAATTCAGTGTACTCTTAATGAAGACGCCCATAAATTAGAGAATTTCTTGTTATATAAAGTATTGCTGTCATTTAATAGTTTATATAGAAAATAAATTAAAATTGAACTGAACGAACTGAATTAAATGCAATTGAAAAAAATTGTCTTGGCATATCGTTTTTCTTTCTGAATTAGAATATTTCGTTAAATTGGATAAATATAAACTTTTAATTGATTTATATTCGAGATAAAATTTGAAATAATTAGAAAAATATTTTAAAAGAAGCTATTTAAAAAATTTCAATCTTTAAAAATAAAATGGAAACCTTTTTTTTTTTTTTTCACCATTCTTAAAAAAAAGGCAACAATGTCTATTTATCAAAATGTATTGAGAAATATTTTTAGTAGTTAAAATCTTAATTTTTCTTTCTGTCTACCTTGTTAAATATTGATTTTTTTTTTTTTTTTTTTGGGCAAATTAAAACTCGATTTTTATAATAATTTAAAAAACCAATATATCCAAATACTTTAATAGTTTAAGATTTACTGAACAAAGAAAATTTCTGACAAAGCTTAATGAAACATACATATATTAAATAAAATATACATATAAAATATACATATAATGCCCAGGAAGAAATTTAAAGGCACTCGATCTTCTGCTGGAATATAAGAAAGCCAAATTTCTCCGCACATAACATATATACGTCCCATATTTCTGCGGTTATGATGTTGCTATATACGACTCTTTGCAGACGTCGCCGGTCTCGGCTTAAGTGCAGGCGGTCGATTGTATATTTAAAATCTTTTAATAAAATATATTTCTTTAAATTTCTAATATTTAAAGTTTTATAATTAATTTTCCAAACTAAATATTAAGCTAAAAATTAAAATACAAAATAAAATTTACTAAATATTAGTAAAAATAATGTAACTATTTATACGACTCAAGCACTTTTAACAAAGAATTTCTGAAATAGTTTTCGAAGGAAAAGAATTTATTGAAACATAATCTTTTTTTATTTTAATTTCAGTCACATAAATCTTATTTTAAATATCCATAAATGTATAAATACCATAAAATATTATTATAATAATCCAATTTTCTGGCGTAGCATTTTAACGCACCAATAAATCTAATCTTTCAAAAAAAGAAAAGTAGAATGTCCATTATAAGATGAAATAAAAATTTTAACAGATGGGCTTTCTATTTAACGGATATGCGCTTTCATTGGGAATTTTTAAATTGAATCCCAATTTAAATCCAATGGGTTTTCCAATATTCAATTAAATTGAATCCATCTTTGAACTCCAAATTCTCCACGTCAGCAAGTATTTAAAAAAGGCATTTTTTATTGACATTATATTCACACTAAATGGTTTTTACAACTGTGTGCCCTTACTTTATTAATGGGAATTTTCAAAAGGACAGTTATCCAGAAAATCAATCTATTTTAAAACTTCTTTCAGGTATTCTTTTAATGTCTTTTTAAGACTTTGACAGAAAAAAAAAAATTGAAATAAAATAGAAATAAAGGAACTAAAAATAAAAAAAAAAAATGATCAAAGGAAATTAGAGATTAAGATAGGCTTTGAGAGGTATGAAATGTTCGTGAGAATAAAAGGCAAATCCTTTGCAGCGTTAACACATTCGAATGATATCCAAACCAATTATGAGACTTTAAAGTGACCGTATATCACTTGTAAAAATGGTTCTGTCTTCAGGATAACGTTTTTTAAACCCAATGAATATATAGATATAATAGCAATTTAAATTTACCAATTACAGTTAAAGAAATAATTACTTCAAATTTCTTATCAATTGCAATTAATAAATTCAAATTTTAAAATAAAAATAAAATAAATTTTAATAATCGTCCGGTTCTATGTACAAATAACACATAAAATTGTAGGTATATTTCAAAAGTAAAATATAAAAGGTTTTTGTGAAGGAAGAATAATTTTGAAAATAGATATATAAGTCTCTTGAAAATCAACACATTTTGAACAGAGATATTTAATTTACAACACTAAATTAAGAATTTAACGTAAGAACAAATGGCCTAACATTTATTATTCAATCAATTATTAATAATGCAATCTAAAAAAATAAAGTGTATAATTCCAAATGTTTTCTATACTTGAAAAATTTAATTTTCACTTTGAAATAAAAATTGTCTTTGCTTTCACCAAACGATTTTAGAACAATTTTAAACTTAATTATTTATTTATATAATTATTAATAATGCATTGTGTACTTTTAAATAAATATTATGCAAAAAAATCAAATGAAATAAATTAAAAACATTATGTATAACAAAATTCGTAAAAGAAATGAAAAAAAATTAGCCAATAATAAACGTTAAAAATAGTCCAGAAATTAAAAATTTATAGTTAATATGTAATTATAGAATTTAAAGTAATAACGAATCACATAAAAGCAACATCAAAATTAAAAATACCCCGTCATATAAATTATTGATGTCATTTAAAATTTTATAGAGAAAATAAATTAACATTGAATTTGACGAACTAAATTAAATACAATTCAAAAATTGACTTGGCATAATTTTTTTCATTTAGAATTAAAATATTTCTTTACATTGGATAAATATAAACTTTTAATTGATTTATATTCGAGAAAAATTTGAAATAATTAGAAAAATATTTTAAAAGAAGCTATTTAAAAAATTTCAATCTTTAAAATAAAATGGAAAATCTTTTTTTTCACCATTGTTAAAAAAAACAATAATGTCTATTTATCAAAATGTATAGAGGAAGATTTTTGGTTGTTAAAATCTTAATTTTCTTTCTGCCTACCTTGTTAAATATTGATTTCTTTTTCTTTTTTGCAAATTAAAACATTTTATACTAATTTAAAAATATATCCAAATACTTTAATAGTTTAAGATTTACTAGAAAATTTTTACAAAGCTTAAGAAATATATATATTATTCACTATATTTCTATATTTAGAACCTTTTTTAATTAAATTTATTTCTTTAAATTTCTAATATTTAAAGTTTTATAATTGATTTTCTAAACTAAATATTAAGCTAAAAATTGCGTGCCCATTTAGTAAAAATAATTTAACTTAAATTTATACGACTCAGCCATTTTCAACAACAATTTCTAAAATAGTTTTCCAAGAAAAAAAGAATTCATTGAAACATAATCTTTTTTTATTTCAATTTCCAGTCATATAAATCTTATTTTAAATATCCATAAACGTATAAATAACATAAAATATTATCCATTATGATAATCAATTTTCATGCGTAGCATTTTAGTGCAACCAATAAATCTAATTTTTTAAAAAAAAAAAGTAAAAGAATGTCTATTATAAAAGGAAATAAAAAATTTAAATAGATGTACTTTCTATTTAACTGATATGCGCTTACACTGTGAATTTTTAAATAGAATCCCAATTTAAATCCAATGGGTTTTCCAATATTCAATTAAATGGAATCCATCTTTGAACTCAAAATTCTTCACATCAGCAAGTATTTAAAAAAAGGAAGACAAATTTTTTATTGACATTATATTCACACTAAATGGTTTTCACTACTGTATGCCCTGTACTATTGCCAATTTTTATTGATGGGAATTTTCAAAGGACAATTACGCAGAAAATCAATCTATTTTAAAACTCCTTTCAAGTATTCTTTTAATGTCTTTTTTAAGACTTTGACAGAAAAAAAATTGAGATAAAATAGAAATAAAGGAACTAAAATAAAAAAAATTATCAAATGAAATTAGAGATTAGATAGGCTTTGATAGGTATGAAATGTTCGTGAGAATAAAAGGCAAATCTTTTGCAGCGTTAACACAATTTTCGAATGATATCGAACCAATTACGGATTTTTAAAGTGTCCGTAAATCAATTGTAAAAATGGATCTGGCTCAATGTCAACGTGTTTTGAAAACTCAACAATTATGTATGTAGAATAGTATTTTTAGACGTAATATTGACAGTTTATTTCTTTAACTAATATTAATTATTAGTTCATTAACCTTATTTATTTATTTGTCTTTAATTTTAACTATTATTTCAAGTTTCTAATCAATTACATTTTATAAATGCCAATATTTTTATGAAAATTAAGATTAAATTAAATACTAATTAGTAAAAGAACTTTTATTAACCGTAATTTGGCAAGAAATTTGCCAGAAAACGAATTTAAACGAAACATTTTACGACTTCTTGTTTAGCTTACGTTTGTCATTAATTGTAGAGTTTAGATATTCGTTGAACATACACATTCAAGAAAAAGAAAGGGAAATGGGGTGGGGAGTTTTGATTCCATTTTATGTACTTATTGTAGCTGTTGCATGAAAAAGAAGGTTATGGCTAACAAGTCATTATTAAATCCACTAGTTAGTGATAATGCATTTGAAGTACTCTTCTCAGGAGATAGAACACTTAATTGGATTGTTTGGATGTTCTTTTAAGCAATAATCCTAAAACACTGCTCAAAATAAAAATAATCCACTTTTTCTCTTCAAGTAATGATGATGGACTATGTGGAATATTAGGATTTAGTGTTGTAATATAGCTATCACATCTGAGGGAAGTAAACTAAGGAACACCAGACTCATTATAAAGTGGTAAAGCATATAATGTATCTTTGGAATGAACCAAAACACTTCAGCTTATTAATGATGGGTAGAACAACTAGTGTGTCTCAGTGAAGTGAAACAAAATACATCAGCCTCTTTTATAAAGTGATAAAGCAACTAGATTGACTTAGTGGAATACACCAAGAAACCCCAGCTTCTTCATGATTTAATAAAGCATTTAGTGCGTCTCAGGGAATGAAGCAAGCGACATCAGGCTTTTTGTAAAGTAGTAAAGTAGCTAGAGTTTGTCAGTGAAAATAACCAATAATATTCAGCCTATTGAATGTCGTAAAGTAGTTAGTGCTTCTCAATGCAATGAAACTTCACTTTTTATTGATGTGGTAAAGTAACTAGTATGTCTGAGTGAAGTGAACAAAAAACCTTGCTGTGTTTGTAATGGGGTAAACATCTTGAGTGACTCAGTGGAAAGAACCAAGAAAACTCAGTATGTTTGTAAAGTGGTATAGCATCTGGAGTGTCTGAGTGGAATAAACAAAGAAACTGCATCATGTGGTAAAAGTAACTAGAGTGAGCTAGAACCCTCAGTGGAATGAACCAAGAAACATCAACTTATTAAGAATATGGTAAAGTAGCTAGTAAGTCTCAACGAAAGGAACCAAGAAACTTCAACCTGTTTTTAATGTGGTAAATCGGCTGGCATGTCTCAGTGAAATGAACGAAGAAAGCTCAGCCTGTTTATAATTTGATAAAACAACAATAGTGTATTAATGGAATGAACCAAGAAACTTTATCCTGCTTGATCTAGTAACTTAGCTGGTGTTAAGGAAACAAGAATGGACACAAGTAATGTCATAGCTGATGAAGTAGCTATAATCTACATACGATTTATTCATTTTTAAAGCAATGACTAATACGCTGTAAAAATAATCCAGCATCAAGCTTTGGTGCAATCCATCATTCAGCTTTGGTGGTAATCCAGCATCCAGCATGCTTAAAGGCATCCCACAAATATACAACTCTAGACATCTTAACTCAATTCCTAAAGTTAAAAAAGAATAAATTCTAAACGCTCACTAGGAAATACACCATGAAAAGATTATGAAAATGAAAACATGAAAATAAAAGTAGATAAGTTTTGAACAAAAAAACTCTGGACAATAGATCTCAAATACTTTGCATTGTTAATGTAATATTCAAAAAAATGGGACAATTACTCCACTTTAAAATGGTCATACATCATTCCTTTTAATGACTAAGGCTACATAATATTATGGCAATAAAAACCAACGATCAATGATATTAAAACAATAAAACCAACGATAACAAAATACATTTTCCACTGTCAGTTTCGCAAATAACTGTTATTTTCTATTAGTTATGAAGTAAGTCATTACTGAAAATGGGGCACTATCGGCCAATAAGCAATCCTTTATATGAAAGTTCATTTTTTAATAATCTCTTTGTTTCAAGTAGTATTTATGAGACGATAATAATATTTTGTGTGAGATATTTTAGTAATTTTTTTTTTTGTAATCAATTGTGTTGGTTTCATTGTTTAAATGATAGTGTAATAAACATTTTTTTTTTTTCACGCGATAGTGTCAATAGCTTTAATTTACTTCTTTTGTATAAATAAAATGATGATGATTAAAGTGATTGTTTCCATTCACGGTTATTTTTTTCAATTATTTTTTCTTGGGTAGTGTCTTGTTTTTTTTGTGTGTATACCATTTTATTCAGGTATAATTTTTCGATTGGTAACTGTTTTTTAATTAGTGTACAATGTAGTTGTTAAATATTTACACAAGATAAATTATAGTTCAGTTATATCCACTATTTTATTTCTTATTTCAATTTTTTTCTTCAGTGACAATTATTAACAATGAATAATGACTATAAAAGCACAAGACATTAAATGTATATATAATTAATAAAAATTATATTTTATTGTAATTGAAAATTTAATGATATCTATCAGGAATATTTTATAAATTTTAATTTTTTACTCAAATGTAGACACCAGACGTAGAAATAATGAATGCCTGTGTCTCCTATATGTAACTAAATGGGTTAATAAAGCTAAGAAAACTGCATTATTTAAAGAGATTATAGAGAGTACAAAATCCTAGACCAAGCTTGTTCCAATTTAAGATGGTACCAGTAAATAATACTAACCAGAAATCTTGGATATAGAGAATTAGCAAACCAAACGTTAAAACATGCAAATAGTGTGATGTTAAAAATTTATTTTGTTAATATAAACCAACTTTGAAATTTTATGGTATTTACGTATTAACGCTACCTTGGCTACAGATTTGGCGGTTTTTAAGTGTCGCCAATCTAACAGCTACAAATTTTCTGATTTTTGACGCCATTTTTTAGTGCTACGAAAATGCGTATTTGGGATTTGCCAGAAACAGAACAAGATGCAATTTTTTCAGGAGCGAAATATTTTACCAAAAAAACGAAAATGTCCCAATTCCCATGACATGAAACTTTACTTTGGTAAACGTAAGTTTTGGAAATGCCATTTCAGTCAGTGTGCTTATCATGTGGGACTTAGAAAAGACAACTGGTTTGAGGGAAGCCAGAATTTTAAAAACCGCCAAATCTGTAGCTGCGGTTTGCGTTAAGATAACTGCGTGCGCTTGCGAATAACAAGATTGCTCTTTATTGGCGCAACTGTAGCCAAGGTAGCGTTAATACGTAAGTACCAATTTTATTATTACAATAAATTGTCTGGTGCCATAAGTTAAAATGTAAGTAAACAGTGCAATATTTGTAAATCTCCGTAAACAGGAGGTTTCCATATTTATAAATTACCTTTCAAAGATCTGAAATGTGTCAAGGTTCTAAAAGCTGGCTTATAAAACTATACCTTTATAAGAATGATGGAAGTTGTTATATTTATGAAATTAAATAGTTCAAAAGTTTTTGTGCATCGCTGGAAATTTTGTAAAATAGACCACATACTTGAGATGATGGTAGGGTATTATTTACCAGTAGAACTTCAGATATATCTTCCTAGAATTTGCTGATCGAATAGAACAAAAATTAGGAAACTCCTATAAACAGCTTGGTTTTTTTTTTTTTTTTAATTACGCCGAGGACTGGGTCGTAGACCATTTCCCTGCGAACAGTCCTTTATAAAGTAGCCTTGAAGAAGACATGTCGTGTGGGCTACACCGACAAACGCTGTTACTAATTTAGTCCTACTCAAAAGCCACGTTTAGCTTAAAGACATGCAACTGACGAGTAACACTACCCCCTTATAATATATACTACATATAATATATGTAATATATATACTATATATTAATATGATATATAACACTATTACTTGACCGTGATACGGGATGGTTGCATATGCTGCAAAAATTACCATAACTTTTCTTAATTTCTGAAAACAGCGATTGACAAATAATATTATAATATTATTGGTAAATTGGTATTGAATAATAGTTGCATGATTTACCTTCGAGCCAGGATTGAATCTAGTTTTAATTATTATATAAGGCTTCTACTGTGATTAACTTCAGAAGGTTGGAAGGCATCTAAATCACTTTTACTCTGTTCCCAAACTTATTATCTTCTTATTTACATCACTTCGCATTTAATAAAGTGGCAAAACTGCTTCAAGAATCCATGAAAGTTGCAGCAAACATGAATAAACTTCGTATCCACACACCAGAATTCCTCAGAACTTCCCAGAAAACTGCAATGTTATTGCACTTATTGCATAACAGTTACATCAATTACCCTCGAGCCTGAATTTCATCTAATTTTAATTATTATTTAAGGTCTATATTGTCATTAACTTCGGAAGATTATAACGCCTCTATATTCACGCCTTTTATTCAGTTAATACGCCTATAACGCCTATAACGTCTTTTATTCAGTTCAAATTTATTCACATCGTATTTAATAAAGTGGCAAAACTGCTTCAGAATCCATTAAATCTGAAAACATGAATAAACTCGTATCCATTCCACTAGAAGTCCTAAAGCATTTTCCAGAAAACTGCAACCTTATTGCACTTATTGCATAACAGGTGTATGAATCACCCTCGAACTTGAATTTCATCTAATTTTAATAATTATTTAAGGCCACTACTATCATTACCTTCAGAAGATAAGGCCGCATCTAAATCACTTTTACTCTGTTCCCAAACTTATTCACTTCTTATTTACATCACTTCGCATTTAATAAAGTGGCAAAACTGCTTCAAGAATCCATGAACGTTGCTGCAAACACGAATAAACTTCGTATCCATTCTACCAGAATTCCTCCAGCACTTCCCAGAAAACTGCAAGGACAGGAAGATTAAGTTACCAACTTTTCTCTTCCACGCACAGCACTCTCCCACATTATATTTTTGAAGCCCTACAAAAAAAAAAGGACAAACATTTCTGGAGCTCGATCCAAGAAAGTCCGCAGGTCGGATTTTCCGCTTGACAAACTTTGCGACGGGTAAAGTTACAGTGAGGAGACAAATGAGAAGTGCTTCCAGCTACTCGGAGACGAACCCTCGGAATCAATAGGGTGCGTTAGCTGCAACCGTGTCTCCCTGGCAGCGTGCGAGTGCCCCACGGAATTCGATACTGAGGGGATTGCGAAGTTGAGAAACTTTGTCACCTCTGTTTGCGCGGACCAAGCTGCTTTTCAAGGATATACAGCGACTTTGGTATTTGCGTGTCAAACAGGATTCCCGGGGAAAAGTGACACTATATAAAAATTTTGAAACTTCCCGAATACCTGTGCAAGGGGATATGTATTTATTTTGTAGTGGAGGATTTTGACCATGTTTTATACGATTTTTAGTTTTCGTCAAACAAAACATGGTATACAACTATATTCTTTACCTTTATTATAAATTTGAATTAAAATGATAGCTTCTAAAATGTTTATATATTCTTGGCATATATAGATTTTCTTTCTGATATATATAGAACTTTCTCACTTTGAATTTTGCTTTTATTTTATTTTTTTAGTGATTGCCATATATCAGGGGTCGGCAACCTGCGGCTCGCGAGCCACATGCTGCTCTTTGGATGTGAAGCTGCGGCTCTTTAGTTCCATAAGCAAATATTTATTTTATCAAAAAAGCATTTAAAAATCGTTCTGAATCGATTAACGAGGATTAGGCACCGATTATATCTCTCAGTCACTTGTACTCGCTTTTCACCGCACTCAAAGAAATAAAAAGTACTACTGTAGGATATTACCGCGAAAGTGTACGCGCGAAATGTGACAATGGATGAAACATGGTTCCATCATTTCACACCGGAGTCAATCGACAGTCAGCCGAATGGACTGCACATGATGAACACTAAAAATACTATAACTTCACTAAAAATGCTATAACTCACATACTAATAATGCAACAGCTATCAAATTTATACACGTGTCTTTTGAACGTTAGGGCTAACTAAAAATCCCATGGATTTAATACTAGTAGCGACATCTATGTGTCAGACTATGAACTTTTCAGCCCACCTGTTATTTATTGTTGGCAAGAAAAATTTTTGTATCTCTTTAAAAACTTTGAAATTTTTTTGCAAATTGCCATTTTGGCTCTTCCGACTCAAGGTTGCCGACCCCTGCCATATATCATATGTTTATTATACGAATAGTAGAGTAAATTCCGATCATAGTTCAGGCTAATGAAAACAAAAATTGATAAAAGAAATATAGATATTAGGTTATCCTACATGTACTTTTTAGTGTTATCTAAAGTGTTATTAAATATTTGTAATATAAATTATTCATTAAATATTTGTATTTACCACTATTAAGCTAGAAAAGAGTGCTATATATCATTGCATTGCTTGTTCTCCGCTCCGTCTAATGATATATTTTGATAATATATAGATGTCGAAACTTTTCTTCAATAGCGATGTAGCTCCATGGTGAGCTAAGGTTTATTGGCAGATTCAGAAACAATAGAGGCTGTTTCTTTTTTTACGGGTTAAGTTTGTCAGCTTAAGTTCAACCGTCATATTAGATCGGCACCTACGGTTTAAAGTGGATTTCGAACCACAACAAGCATCCATATCACGGTCTCGTACCCAAAACCTGAGGTATCAAGCACCAGAGCGATAGCTACTCGGCCATCAGGCCTCTGCAGCAACATTTTTAGAAAATCTAAAACAAGTAGAAACATAAAATTCCATAAAAAAGCAAGAAAATTTTTACGTATGAAAAGTAAATTGGCGATTCTGCTGCAACACGAAACATTAATAACGATACAGCTAATGTCTCCACAGGGAAACAATCATTCGTAACGTATCAAGATATATAACCATAGAAAATGGATCTTATAGTACATAAAACTTAAAAGCATTCTTTGTAATAAAGTTCTGTAGATAAAAAGTTAAATCTAAGCGTATAGTAATTATTAGAGAACTCGTTGTTGAAATAAAGTTGCAACAGTTTTGAGATATCTTGAAGAACTTGGAAAAGTAAAAGTAAAAGTTGTCAGATAGTTGCCACACGTGTTAACAGGTAGTTACAAAATGCAATTTAGTGGAATCAAAGAGTAGTTATCCTTTGCAGCTTCCTAGTAAGATGTCAGAAAATTAACACACGGTATTACTGTCAACAATTTGATGTTGTGAATCAGAAACTGTTATCAGCATTGGCCGTTATTCTCAATGATATCGCAGGCCCTCGGGTTTCACAAGTCTAATTCGGAAAACTAAACGAGTTTAAAATTGAGTTTTTGTCTAATCATCATTTTCATCAGTCCTGTCTTTCTACTGGTTATTACATATAGTTATCTACATATATAACGCTTATAAATAAAAATTAAAGTGTTTTCATGAACCTGAAGGCCCTCTTCTTGAAGCCGTTATAGGTTTAGTATAGGCCGAGATGTTACATGCCTTACAATTTAGAGTGAAACATTCCAAAGATGATATCTATGAGATTAATATCTCATCCTCGAAAATGAAAGGACTTCTTGTTCTACGAATTCACTGTGCCTATCCCTGGTGTAGGTAAGAATATTTAAATTTGTCATCGCTTGTAGGTTTATAACGTCGCTCCATTATTTCTGGAGACAGACAATATATCTGAGCGAGGACATACTGTCATTTAACAATAGCAACAACTAAGGTTATGTTTAACTATGATCTTGATATGTAACATTGACACAGCAATGATGGTTATATTTAACTATGATCTTTGATATGTAACGTTGACTAATATTAACAATGTCGAAAAAAAGAAAATATTTATTTACTTTATAATCATTTAAGTACATATAAAACACAACAATTCCATGACTCCACGAAAAGTTTTCCCAGAAAAAAAAATTTGATATTCTGATATATTTTGCCGTTTCTATTTTATGGTTGCTTTAAAAAGATTTGGAGAAGACATAAAAGGAGGGAGAAGAAAATGCGAATGTAAATTAATATTGAACACAAAGCCAAGAACCTGTATTCCAGATGTCACGGACATTATTAATATAAATACTTTGATGTTGTGCATCAGAAATTGATGTCATCAGAACTAGCTTTGGTAAATCGAAAATGGTTGTTCCATGCCTCTTGATAAAGAAGAACCCGTATGTTTCACAAGTCGGACTGAATGAGTGAAAATTGAGGTTTTGTCTGATCCACCAGATTCACCAGCCTTGTCTTTTTACTGACTATTACTTCTCTAAACATTATAGTTATTACTTTGAAGTTCATATCTCTACCTATATCTGGTGTAGGCAAGGAATCTTTAAATTCAGCAGCGCTTATAAGTATCAATCTAGTTCCTTTGTGTCTGAATGGCCAGTGTCTAGTGCTCTGGTGCTTGGTGTCATGGATGTTTGTAGTGGCTCGGAATCCATTTTGAATCGTTAGGTTCCGGTCTCATATGATTTCAAGGGCATTACGGAGCCCAGTCAGACTACTGTCACTCGCATCATTCCCAAACTCTATAGCGCAACTCATCTCTAGGCACAACGATTTGATGTAGTAGTATTTCTGGAGCCTAACAATATATCTAAGGCCACACTGACCCATAACAATAGCAGCAATTACGGTTATATTTAACTATGATTTTAACTAGGATTAACATTGACACATATGATACTTATATTAACGATATCGAAAAATAAATTTTTATCTACTTTATAATCCTTTAAGTGCACATGAAACACAGCAATTCCAACACTCATCAAAAGCTTTCACAAACAATAAAAATTAACATAAGAATAAGAATTTTTGATAATTAACATTGACACATATGTTAAACATAGTAACGATGTCGAAAAAGGTAATTTTATTTGTTTTCAGATTATGTAAATGCATATAAATCCAGCATTTCCAACACTCACGAAATGCTTTCACGAAAAAAAAAATTGATATTCTGATATATTTTGCCGTTTCTATTTTATGGTTGCTTTAAAAGATTTGGAGATGACGAAAAGGACGGAGAAGAAATGCGAATGTAAATTAATATTGAACACAAAGGCAAGAACCTGTATTCCAGATGTCACCCACAGTTTTCGGAAGTTGTGTCAGAAGATCTCGGAAGAATGTGATTGCCCCAGGAAATAAAAATCGGAAGTTTCACAAAACTTTCTTGAGGGGAAACTTCTTTATGTGACAAATATTCTTCATGTCGGAAACATATCGGGAATGATTTTGAAAAGAAAGGATTTCTTGACTTGAAATAGGTTTTCTTACGCCATATTTGTTGTTGCACAACAGTGAACATCGGAGATCTATACTTAAGCATACCACAAATAGTCAAACGAAAACGAAGAAGGACAGACAATGCCATACAGTAAGATGTTTTGGGAATAAATTGCATAGTTTTCTAAGAAAATAATAAAAATAAAGAAAACTCCCGTGGATAAACGTAAATAATATACATATTATAATAAGGAAAATAATATATATATTATAATATGCCATACTTTATATACAAAAACAATGGCATACAGTAAGATGTTTCTGGGAATAAATTGCATAGTTTTCTAAGAAAATAATAAAAATAAAAAGAAAACTCCGTGGATCAACGTATGTGCCAATAATATACATATTATAATAAGAGTAAAATAATATACATATTATAATTGAAAATTTTGAATTTTTAAAATTAGCAATACATTTATATATAAAAATTAACATTTAAAATTAACAATACATTATACAATATCTTATTGAACAATTAGCGTTTTTTCTGTATAAATTATTTGTCAATGTTTTAAAACACTTAATAATAAATAATTTATGAAATACGATGTATATATTCCTTTGTTTTTATAATTAAAAGACAACGTTGCCAATTTCTAAAATAACTTAACCAAACTTAATACTGTAATTTTTAATAAATAATTAACTTTTAATATTTTATAAACAATTTAAATAATTTTCTTTGAAAGATTAAAAAAATTAGACTACTAAAATTAACAACTTTAAATATTTGAAATATTAAATTAAACAAAGTGTTTTTACAGATTATTTCAGCGATTTTTTTTTTTCACTTTTATTAAACATAATAGTAAATGGAAAAGAAGACATAAGTTTTTATAGCATTTTTTTTCCTTTGAATATTTATCGATGGGTTTCTTTTTTTACTCGAATAAATAACATTTAATAAGCATCCAATCCATATTCACTGAATTCAGACTTCTCGCACATAAAGCGACCATTCTCACAAAAAAACTTTATCTGAATGCCACATAAAAAAGACTCTTTTGTTTTAATGGAATGGTGAACGCTCGAGCCCACTTTCGATTATGATGGCGTTAAAATGAATTATATCGTTAAAAAATAGGATGGATATATGCTTTTGTTTTATAAATAAAAGAGAATGTTGTCAATTTCCAAAATAATTACATCATCATCATGGTCAGTGCCGTAATAGCCCCAGGGTGGGCCATGTCGTCTGCCTACTGGCAGATTTCTAGACAGGACACGTTTTGTTTTTACTTAGTAGGGTGATCGGTTTTACACCCAACGCTCTACAGTTATATTAGACCGGGATCTACGGCATAAAGTAGATTCGAACTTCTAGAAACTTCCTTGCACCGCCGGGACTCGAACACGACACTTGTGGCATTAAGCGCCAGAGCTCTAGTCACTCGGCCATCATTCCCAAAATAGCTTAACAAAATTTAATGAAGTAATATTTAATAAATTATTAACATTTAATAAAAAATTTAAATGTTTTAGTTGGCTATCAATATTAATTCCTTGAAATAATCTCAATTTTCATTGAAGGAAAAAAAAAAAAATGAGTATACAAAATGAACAAAATTAAATGTTTTAAATTTTTATATACAACAAATATCTAAATTTAACTATGTGTTTTTACATAGAAGTTCAGCGTTTTTTTTTTTCCCTTTTATTAAAAAAAAAAAATAAAGTTTCACTTTTTTTTCTTTGAATATTTATCGATGATTTTTTTCAACTCCAGTAAATAACATCCGTCATTTTAATAAACATCCAATCCATGTTCAGTGAATTAAAACTTCTCGCACATAAAGCGACCATTCACTCAAGAACTTTATCTGAATGCCACATAAAAACCTCTCTCGTTTTAATCGTAAATGGTGACTCGAGCCAACTTTTGATTATGGTGCCGTTAAAATGAATTATGGCACTAAGAAATAAGAGGAACTTATTGTTAAGTTTTGTAATTGAAAGGCAACTAAAACAATTTCACCATCATCACCATCAGTGGCGCAACAGCCCCATGGTGGGCCAAGGCCTTCAGGCTACTGGCAGATTTCTCGTCAGGAGATGTTTTTTACGGGGGTACGGTGGTCAGCCTTACACTGAATGCTCTACAGCTATTTTAGACCGGGATCTACGGCTTGAAGGAGATTCCGAAATTCTAGAACAACCATGGCACCACTGGGACTCAAACACGAAACCTGTGGCACCGAGCTCCAGAGCGCCACTTGGCCATCAGGCCCTAAAAAGACTTACCAAAATTTAATAAAGTAATATTTAATATATTATTAACATTTAATATTTAATAGACAATATAAATTCTTCAGTAATCTATCAACATTATTTTCTTGAAATAGGTTAAATTTTTTTCAAGGATAAAAACAAAATTGAGAATACTTAAATCAGCAAATTTAAATGTCTTAAACATTGATTTAAACAATTGTCTAAACTTAACAAAATGTTTTTGCACATTTTTTAAGACATTTTTTTTTTATTCAAAATAATAATGAATTTAAAAAAAAATAAAGAAGCTTTTATTTCTTTTTTTTTTTTTGAATGTTTATTGGTGGGTTTTTTTTTTTCTCCAACAAATAACATCCGTCATTTTAATAAACATACAATCCATATTCGCTGAATTAAAACTTCTCGCACATAAAGCGACCATTCACTCAAGAACTTTATCTGAATGCCACATAAAAAACCTCTTTCGTTCTAATCGTGAATGGTGAACGCTCGAGCCCACTTTTGATTATGATGCCGTTAAAATGAATTACGGCACTAAGAAATATAATCAATATATTATTTCGTTAATTAAAAGGTAGCGATGCCAATTTCGAAAGTAACGTCATCTTCATCATTGTCAATGGCGCAACAGCCCCATTGTGGGCCAAGGCCGTCTGTCTACTGGCAGATTTCTGGATAGCAGATGTTTTTTTACATAATAAGGTGGTGAGCCTTACGCCCAAAGCTCTACATTTATATTATACCGGGATCTACGGCTTAAATTGGATTCTGAACTTGCATAAACATCCATGGCACCGGGGACTCGAACCCGGAATCTGTGGCACCAAGAGCCAGAGAGCTAGTCCCTCGGCCATCATTCCCAAAATAGTTTAACATAATTTAATAAAGTAATATTTAATAAATTATTAAAATTTAATATTTATTAAACAATTTAAATACTTTAGCAGGCTATTAATATTAATTTCTTAATATAGCCTTTATTTCCTTTGAAGGCCTAATTTTAATTAACTAATATTGTGAAAGCCTAATATTTTTCTTTAATATAGCCTTAATTTTCTTTAATATAGCCTTAATTTTCTTTAATATGGCCTTAATTTTCTTTAAATAAACCAAATGTCTAAATTTAACTAAGTATTTTTACATAGTTTTTCAGCGATTTTTTTCCACTTTTATTAAAAAGAAAAATAAGTTTTTATCCTTTTTTTTTTTTTTTAAATATTTATCGATGCTTTTTTTTTTTCTCCAATAAATAACATCCGTCATTTTAATAAACATCAATCCATATTCGCTGAATTAAAACTTCTCGCACATAAAGCGACCATTCACTCAAGAACTTTATCTGAATGCCACATAAAAAACCTCTTTCGTTCTAATCGTGAATGGTGAACGCTCGAGCCCACTTTTGATTATGATGCCGTTAAAATGAATTATGGCACGTCTCGTGGCATTGAAAGAGCAGCTCCTTTAAAAATTCAGCCTTCTGCGTTTAAGGCGCGCACTGGCTCCTCTCGGCGGCAGCCAATCCACGCGGACTTTAATTACCGTTGCCACTCATAAACATTTATTGTTTGAATTTCCTGTAGCAGTTTTCTCTTTTCAGTGGCTCGTGTTGAAGTTTATGGCAGACGATACTGGAAAGTCGTTTCTGCCTTTGTCCGATAGTGCCCCCTCGCTATTATATTAATGAGAATGGCAACGTTCATCAGTTCTAATTAAAACACCGTGTGGGGCCAAGCGATAACGATGACGATAAATTTTGGTCTTTTGAGTTTGTTTTAATTAATATCGTGTGCAAATGGGGGAGGGGGAAATGGAATATGACTTTTGGGAAATGTCACGTTGCGTTTGGAAGTATTCGAATTTGTTCCTCGGAATAAAAGACTGGGTAAATGACGATTTTTTCCCTGACATAAATAAAGGGATATATTTCTAAAATAGAAAATGGAAGCAGGAATTTTGGTAGTCTTTTCAACATAGATTTTAAAGCAGAAGATATTTACGGCACGAATAAAAATAGTTGTATTGTTGCCAGTCACATTTGTAAAAAAGAAAGATTTTTTTTTTTTAGGCACGATCCAACGGGTATTTTTTAAAGGTGATTTTCTTCTATTCAATGCTATTTCTATTTATAAGCTATTCCACTTTTTTAAAAAAATATATATATTTCCAACTGCCATTTTTTAACAATTAAAGAATTTTTTTTTTTTTTTACATTAGAAAATAAAATATTGAAATTTTTCAAATAGATTTCGAAAAATAAACAGAATTGACTTAATATTTTAAATTGAATACGTTCTAAATTATGCGGAATATTTAAACTAAATAGTATATATATATATATATATATATATATATATATATATATATATATATATATATATATATATATATATATGGGTGCGCAGAAGATCTACCTCCCCGTGGTGCACCTGGTAACACTTTTTAGTGGCTAAAAGATCTTGCCATTATTGTTAGATTAATGAACTCTGTTTCAGCATGTTTCGTTGTATTATTTTGTTGTTGTTGTATGTTTTTTTCCGTTGTTCCTTTTTTGCTGTAACTGTTCATAATCTGCCATTGGAAATAATATATATATATATATATATATATAAATTAAAGTCATTAAAGTTATCATTTATCAATAAAGTTATTTTTATGTTCCAATAACTAAAGTACATGAAAACTTTTTACACAAAATGATTTGTATAATATTTAAATTTGAATATCTTGAAATACAAATTTAATATATCACAAAAAGGCAAAGAGAATGAACAAGAGAATTATCAGGCACACAATCACAAATTACATTTAATAACAAATGCATAAAATATATTTCCACTCAGTCTCATCAAAATATTGATTAAATATTTGAAGCCCAAATTAACTGCAGTAATAGAACTGAAAAACTATAAATATACACACTCAGTAAAATCTATATAGTAAAAACTGCTGATAGACATGAGCGTATTATTTACAACAAATATACAAGATCAAAGTGAAGAAAAAGGTTTTAAATCCTCATTCAATTTATATATATATATGTATATATAAATTGTATGCGTATATATATATATGTATGCGTGTGTGTCTGTGTGTATGCGTGTGTGTGTGTGTGTATGTATGTATATGTGCGGGTGCGTTTGTATGTGTGTAAATTGGTTGATAATTCAGATAAGATTTTATTATGACTTAGTGAGCAGAGATATTTCATTTTTATATCATGTTACTTAATATCTGATAATGATATTTTCAGAATATTACAATTAATTTCTGATTTTTTTCTGATTTACTGTAAAACGTATTTCTCATTATTTATACGATTTTCGTCATTCACCTTTTTACATCTTGGATATCTAATAATTTACATAAACATTTGTTTACTATGTTGTTACTATTATGCAAAATTACTATTTATTATGCAAAATTTGAATTAATAACCTATAAAAATGAAAAGTAAATCTGTTGCATCAGGAAAAAGGATAAGAAGAAATCAGAGATTAGACTGCAATATTAAAGTCTATCATTAATATCATCACTAATGATATAATTTTTTATGTAAACCACTTCGTTTATAAAGCTTATTTTAAAAAAAGTTTATTAAATAGCCTATTTATAATATTTTCAATTTCATACTTATATTATTCAGCGATATGTAATTATCGGTATTATTTAAAATAACACATAAACTTGTTTATAAAATGTTTATACGTCATAAGTGTTTATATGTATATTTATCATTCCAATAATATTTATAAGTGTATTCTTGAAAGAAGTTATTTACTTTAAAGGTTTATTTATCGTGGTAATTTGTTTTTGTACTAATTTGTATTTTATTTTTAAAATACTTTTGTTAAATTGGGGTATTAAAATGTATAACATTAAAAAAAAATCTAAAACGGTGAAATATTTTTTTGAAAAACAATAATTTTATGCATGAATCTTTGATGATAAATAGCAGAAAGCTTAAAAAAAATTTTTGAATATCATTACATTTTCTAAAATAAGAAGTATATATATGTACATTATTTACCAATCATTGCAATCATATCAAATGTTAATTTTAAAAATTCTAATTTTGAACTATTATATGTATATATATAACGATAAATATATATATATATATATATATATATAACGGTAAGAAATATATATATAAAGAAATCTATAAATCAACGTCACATAATGCCATCATAATTTATAACAAATTTTATTCATGATTCACTGTAAAACAAATAAAATACGACTTCTTCAACATCTAGTTTGTGATATTCGCTAGAAAATATCACGTGCAAAAAAAAAGGACGGATATTACACGGTTGAAAGATATCGCTATCGATTTTATCTCTATTTCAATTATCGATTTACTCTTTATATCGAATCGTCACACAACTCTTTCAATCGCTACTCCATCATCATTTTCATTCATCTCGAGCTGTCAGGGCTTCATCCTCGGATCATTCGTTCCGCATTTCACTCCTCGAGCGCCATTTCTCGAGGAAAAAAAGTGGGAGAATTTGATCAACAATGAAGTGCCTGTCATCTACAAAGTGCTACAAAGTGACATGATTACAGAACTGGATTTTGCAGAGTATGACATGTAAAATATGACGTGTCATGGAGACCTGGTAATAGACAAACTTCCGATATACAATGTGAGCATAAAATTCTTTGGAGAAATTTGCAACCAACACTAAAGAAACGAATGAAACAAAATTACATACAGTATCATATACAGTAACGTATAATAATTATATATTTATATATATATATATACACACATACACACACACACACACACACACACATATATATATATATATATATATATATATATATATATATATATATACATAAATACATACCAAACGAATTAATATATAGCAAGATTCATATAGAATGATGGTCAGGCCATTCTATCAAATGTAACTGAATGATAGCTCTGTCGTGAGCCTAGATCTTGCAAATTCCTACTACCTATGTGACAGCAGCGTCAAAAATCGTCTTTATTGTTGATTTTTGTACTATTTATTTATTTATTTTGTGTAATTCATTTACTCTTTTGTTACATCACTTGTATAAAAATTTGGTTTCATTTCTTTTATTAGTTTTAGCTCCAGATGTCTAAAAATAACTGCTTTAAAATGCCTGACTTAGTTTGTGGTCCTGCTGCACAAATGGTATCAAATGCTTCTGAAAGAATATAATTCAATGTTGTCCGCACAAAAAGCAGAAGAGCAGTCTGTGAAACCTCACATCACTTTCAGCGCTATATTTTTTTGGCATTTTCAACGTTCGGTAGATTTTTTTGGCAAGGTTCTGAAGTTACATTCGAAAAGACCTGTGAAACATATACAAAACATATGCGAAACATTCTAGATGAAGTTAAAAGTGATTTTATTGTAGAAGATGATTGAGAAGAAGAATTGGTCTGTTAAAATTACCACTCAGAAATTAATCCACAGGATAACGATTTCTTTGATCCAAAAGCAGCTGTAGTATTTTACAACACAGCCAAAGTTGTGATGTAAAAGATGATGTTGATAAAATATATGAAAATTGCTCTGTTCATGCATGCTACAGAAGGACAACGTTGCCCTATGGCTTTTTTTTTTTTTCAATTCCTTCTATTAGCTCACACTCTCCCTGTATATATCTTGTTCAAATTTTCAATCGTTCATAAAATGCTTTTATTCATCCACTCAAGTTCAAATACATTTTTTTTGAACTTGTAGTGGATGACACTCGATGTTAATACAGTTTTTTCAAATATTAATTCGTTAATTAAATTTAATTAATTAATTTTAATTTTTTTATTTAAAGTTGCATATATCTACCAATAGATAGCGTCAGACAAACTTAAAAAATGAATGAAAATTATTTATAAAGGACTTTCTGCAATAGAGTGAAAAAAAAAATGTAGAATTGACTTTTAAAAAATTTTTTTTTTACATTACTTGTTTTCTACCAGTTAGTAGATATGAGCAAAATAAACGCATACATTTTGCACCAATGCTATTCTCAAAACAGTGTATGGCCAGAATAGTGTTTTTGAAAGCATTAACAAGAAATGTAGTCCAACCCTGCTACATACAAGAGTTTAAATTCCAAATATAAATCGAGATCTGATCCTAACGATCAAATGAATTTTAGTAGTCCGAAAATGTGGAGCAGTACACTAAAAGAAACAATTTTAAAATGAAGGAAAACACGTCGTCTGTGCCCCAAGCAAAAATGAAAGACAGCATGTTTATGTTTATCTTGCCAAAACCATGTTTGTTTGGAATACATGCAAAAGTTATGCAATGGATGCAAAAGCTGTAATGGATGCAATGGATGCACAGGCAAAAGTTATGCAATTCAAAAATCTATGAGATACTAATACGTCAGGTATTATCCAAATCTTTCTGTATATATAAGCTATATTGAACTTTCTACTATTGGTATTCGTTTTATATATTAATTAAAAAGAATCCTTATAATTAATGCATTATATATTAATTTTATAAAATTTACTGCAGCATTTGGCTATTTTTGTATGCAATAAATGTATGCTATTCTCGATTCTATGGTTTAAAATTAAATGTAAGACATGTAATACAATGGTAACGTTACAATTTGTGGTCTAATGGTAAAGTGCACTGCTGGCGTGTTGGACAGTTCACCTTCAAATCAACTGGAAACGCCCATTCTCCACTCGTTTCAGAAAAGAGAAGATTTGAGTAGGAGTTTTCGGATTCCCCCCTTTATACAACAAGCAAATGCGAACAATTTACTTTTAAAAGTCTTCCTGGAAGTCCTTCATTATTTCATCATCTGCTTGTTGTATTTTATGATACAAATAAATAATACACGAAGCACACCAATGCATAACTAAGGCAGAAAATTCTTAAACAGAAGTACGGTTACAGTTAAGTGGAGTGGTAAAAAGTTCACATGGTAAATTATTCAAAAAAGTTCTAGATAAACAGCATTTTCGACAGTATATAACGAAGCATTTGACGATAGTTATACATAGAAAGATATACGAATTAATCTTTATCAGTCAAATAGATCCTGAATTGCTCGTAAAGGTAGTGTATTTAAGTTAATTGTTGTATATGTGAATATGTATATTATTATATATGAAATATGTACTGAATAATAATTGAAAACTATGTTTTATGCATGATTTTGAAATTGTATGTGTTTACAGACTTTATAACCCTAATTTTTTTTTTATTAAATTACTTATAAAAATAACGTTTTTTTTTTTTTCTTATTTTCCTCCATCAAAAACATCACCACTCCAGAAAGAAAGTCCTGCACCATTTGTCCAAAGTTTTATCTTCCAGAAACTTCCCTGTGTCGATGCTAGGCAAATACAGCACAGATGCACATAAAACAGGAACAGACCTAGCGGTGTTCCTTCAACTGCGAGAAGATTCTGCGCCCCGGGGAGGGATGGGGTAGAACAGACGATATTTCTTGTATAGGTGCTTGCGATGCTTCGAAACATCCGTTTTATGGATTCGCATTGGACCTGAAAAGTCTCCGCTTTGTCCCGGCCCATTCGTACATCTTTTTTTATGCGTTTTATACTGGAGAAATTTCTTGAAGAATTTGTTAGTGAAATTTTGAAATACAAGTGTGAACAATATGTTAAAATAAGCATTGTAAAAAGTTATTTTATAACTTTTGTTATACTTTTTGTGATGTGAATCCCTAGCGTTAATTCTGTACAATATATTAGTGAAATAAATGCATGTAGAAAATAAAATTTAAATTGTAGCTCTGGTGTTATTTTAAAAATCCTTCTTCTAAAGATATGAATTAACACAACCTTTTTTAGATTTAACAATTCTTTTTCTAATGTAGCTGGCAAATTAGACAGTTATCTTTACACCATAAGCAAGGACTGCACCGATGTTTACTCACTTAGCACTACCAGGAGGTGCATGTAGCTAGAAGATAAGCTACAGACGCGAGTAGCACTAACCCTCTACACTCTACGATCATATTCGATCAGAACTTATGGTTTAAAGTGGATTTCGAACTACTACAAACATCCATGACACCGCCTGGAGTCGAACACAAAGCCTGTGGTACCTAGCGCCTAGCTCTAGCCACTCGGCCGTCAAGCCACCCCAGGTTTAACAATTAATGAGCTCAATATCAAAATATTTAATGGAAATCATCTGTAAAGATCGGTTTCATGTCTACCGAACCATGTATTATCACGGTAATCATATAGCAGAAAAAGAAAATGAAAAAAGAGGAACATTTCTTAGAAAGTCACAAGGGCATTTTCTTAGAAACGCTGAAACAATCAGGCAGACCTCTCTTTGAAAGCAAACAAGGAATAGGAAACAGGAGACCAAGGTTAAGTGGTCCTTCTTTCAAAATAGATTTCATGGAGGACTTCTAGCTGGATTGTCTTTATATATACAGAAATTAAGAGACAGAGAAAAGGTTAGATTGATAGAGTCAACAGTTCAGTCAATAGAGAACGCAATCTGCCCTTCACCGGGAACAAAGAGATTGCCTAATCTCTCTGAAATTTTGAAATTTTAGTGTGAATAATATGTTAAAATTAGCATTGTCATTTTATTTTAATAACTATTATAAAGCATTTGGTACATATTTTTGTGATGTGAACCCCTTTTGAAAAATCTATACAATATAGTATGATTAGTGAAATAAATGCATGGATAATAGACAAAATTTAAAATATAGCTCTGGAGTTATTTTAAATATCATTCTTCCAAATTTCCAACGATATGAATTAACATGATTAATATTAGACTTAACAGTTTTTTTTTTTTCAAATGCAGCTGGCAAATTAGACAGTTATCTTTACGCTATAAACAAGGACTGCAACGACGTTACTCACTTAGCTTGAAGATAGTAAGCTACGGGCGCGGAAGAACAATATCCCTGCAATACGATCATGTTAGACCGGGACCTACGGTTTAAAGTGGATTCCGAACCACTACAAACATCCATGGCACCGCCAGGAATCGAAAACTGGTACCGAGGGCCAGGGCGCTTAGCTACACGGCCATCAGGCCCGTAATAGTAATATTGAGTGAATAATAGTAATACTGAAATGTATAATATGTAAAAATAAGCATTTGCAATTTATTTTAATAAACATTATAAAGCATTTGTTATATTTTTTTGTGATGTGAACTCCTATCAATAAGTCTGTAGTATGTTTAGGAAATAAATGTATGTAAAATAGAATACATTTTATTAAATGTAGCTTTGGTGTATTTTAAATATCATAATATATATTTTTCAATTACAGCTGGCAAATTAGACATTAATCTTTATGCCATAAGCAAACGTTACTCATTTAACGCTATACCCAGGGGGCCTTGAAACGTGTAAGTCGAAGATATGATACGGACGTATGTAACGCATTAATTAGGCATTTATGAGTATCACTTATGGATTTTAATCCTTTCATTGACCATTATAGCAGTAAATCATGGTGGAATTTTTCGATAAAACAACGTTATTTCATCACTAATAAGAATTTAGAAGGTAAATTTTTTTTTTTTTAAAGATTGCATTTTCCACCACCATCTTCAGTAAAGTCGTTACAAGTCGAATGATGCGTTGAGCTTCGTTTGGATTTAGAGAAGCGGTGTTAGAAACTCGATAAGTGAAGCCAAACAAAAAGCTTTTGTTTCGATTACGATGAAGGTCCCTGTAAATTCATAAGCTAGAAGTTCGATATCTCGATACAGGAGTAGGTAACCTTCTTCACCCCAGCCTTATGGATGTTCGTTAGAAATTGTGGTAATAAAATAGGTTTATGATATAGCAAGGTACATCTAGTGGAAAGTAAGTCAAGGTTCATGTCATTCAAAAGCAATAAATCCATGTCTCAAATACAACGAATGCACTTTCTGTTCTGCAGATATGCTTATCTATAGACATATTGACTAAGTCCATTTGTCTATTTACGACATGTGAAATTCAGTGTCCTAATCATTATTCCGATTCATGAAAGATTATAATTAATGATATAAGTTAAATTAATTAAGCTTTTATCAACGTTACCAAATGTCAATTTATTAAATATCACTGATTGTTGATTTATTATAATTAAGAAAATTTTAATTATACTATAGTTAGATTGCTGCATTTTTTTTTTAAAAATTAGTTATTCCACATTTTTTGCATCCATTGCAAATTGCCAGTTGAATGTGATCAATATCCTTAAGAAGGCAATCAACAAAATTTTAATGTAACTTAGGCAAATAAATGCTGACAAAAAGTACTATATGGCAGAAAATATTCGTAGTTAAAGAAAAACAGAAAAATAGAATAAGAAAATATAATTTTTTTATCTTAACTAGGTGTATATAAGATCTAATAC
Organism: Caerostris extrusa; assembly: GCA_021605095.1. Lineage (NCBI taxonomy): Eukaryota > Metazoa > Arthropoda > Arachnida > Araneae > Araneidae > Caerostris > Caerostris extrusa. The sequence continues at coordinate 69,085 of BPLR01009437.1, read as the reverse complement.
TGAGACGTCAACGCAAATAGAAAATGTCATATGATAAAAATGGCACTGACTAATAAAAACTATATTCAGATATATTAATCTGGTATATTAAACCCAAATTTTCCAATCAATTAATGAATTACTTCAAATTATATAATTTTTAATTAACGATCAAAATATATTCATTTGTGAAAGGCTTCATAACCAAATACCTCATTCCTAAACCTGAGAAGAGATCCCCAAAATTTCTAATGTCCATTACAATAATAGACATGATAGAACAATAGATATTAATCCCAATTAATTAATTAATTACTTCAAATTGCAAAATTTTTTAATTAATTACAAAGATTTATTGATTTTTGAAAGGCTTCATAGACAAGTACCTGTTTTTTAAACCTGAGAATAGATCCCCAATTTTTCGAATGCCCATTACAGTAATAGACATAATAGAACTATAGAAATTAATCCCAATTAGTTAATTAATTACTTCTATTTAAAAATATCTTAATGGACAAAGCTATATTGCTTTGTAAAATGTTTCATAGCCAAATACCTCATTTCTAAATCGAGATGAAACCCACACATATATTTCCAATGTCCATTACAGTAATAGATGTGATATATCTATAGATATTAATCCCAATTAATTAATTAATTACTTCAATTATACAATTTTTAATTAATGACCAACATATATCGATTTGTGAAAGGCTTCATATCCAAGTAGCAAATTTTTAAATCCGAAAAAAATCCCCAGATAAATTCCCAATATACATTACAGTAATAGACATGATATATCTCTGGAGATTATCGCATGATATATCGCTGGAGATTTATTTAGATATCGCTGGAGCTGTTGGTTTTAAATTGTGGTGACAACATGCAGAAATGTTAAGCTATTGGTGTCGTTTTAAATTAATAAAGTTTATTCGAATCAAGGACAGACATATCGCAACATTGGTATTAAACAACAAAGTAAAGAATTCATAACTTCTTGTATATTTATTTCCAGTCAAATTTAATTTTTTAATAAAAAATAATAAGAACAAAGCCTATCTTATTTTGTCATTTTATGCATTTATATAGATTGATAAATTTTTTCTTAATTTAAACTACACTTAGCAAAAACAAATAGGTTACGTTGTAATAAGATTTGGAGACACTGTCAGTTAGAGATTTATTTTTTTACTACTGTTCTTTTTACATTTGCCTTTTTACGACTAAATCCCCCAAAACTGAACAACAGCGAATAAAACTATGCAAAGATGGCAAAAATAACATATACATTATATTATACTAAGATTGTGTATGTATTATACCCATATTTTTCCAAATCAATTAATTAATTACTTCAAATTATATAATTTTTAATTAAAGATCAAGATATATTGATTTGTGAAAGGCTACATAGCCAAGTATCTCATTTCTAATTAAAATAAATCCATAGATAATTTTAGCAAATTTTTAAATCGAAAAAATCCACAGATAAATTGCCAATGTCCATTATAGTAATAGACATGATATATCGCTGGATATTATCGTATGATATATCGCTGGATATTTATTTAGATATCAGTGGAACAGTTAGTTTTAAATTGTGGTGACAACACGTAGAAATGTTAATCTGTTGATGTCGTTTTATCATAGTAAAAGTTTATTCAAATCAAGGACAGACATATCGTAACATTGGTATTAAACAACAAAGTAAGGAATAGATAATAATTTCTCGTATATTTATTTCCAGTCAAATTTAATTTTTTAATAAATCATACTCAAAAAACAATAAGAACAAAGCCTGTCATAATTTGTCATTTTATGCATTTATATCCATTGATAAATTTTTTCCTAATTTAAACTACACTTAGCCAAAACAAATAGGTTACGGTCGCTATAAGATTTGGAGACACTGTCAGTTAGAGGTTTATTTTTTTACTACTGTATTTTTTATATTTGCCTTTTTACGACCAAATCCCCCAAAACTGAACGACCGCGAATAAAACTAATTACTTTTTTGCTGATTTAGGAGCGAGTCTTATCTTATTCTTCAGATGTTCTTTCTTGTATCTTCTAAGCCTTTTCTTCTTTTTTTTTTTTTTTTTTCTTTTGTCTTCTTCTATTTGTTTCCATTTCAAACTGCACAACAGAAATAAACGACTAGCAATTCACTTCACTTTAAATGAATATTTTTTTTTTTTTTTTTTTGTCTTCTTCTACTCTTTTTGGCTACTGTTTAAACGCTCGCGAAGCATTGGTTTTTAGAACAAAAAACGGAATAAAAAAATCGTCTGTTTTTTTTTTTTTTTTTTTTTTATTTTTTTTTTTTTTTTTGTTGCTGTTATTTTTTTTATTTTTATTTTTTATTTATTTATTTTTTTTTATTTTATTTTTTTTTCGAATGGTAGTTTATTTATTTTTTTTTATAATCTTTTTATTTATACAGCTTTAAAAGGTTTTGATAAACTAGTAGAAAGAAGACATGCTTTTGATCTAACTTAATTCCACAGAATTGCACATGAAAAAAAAAAAAATGGTAATGTTTTTGTTTTTATCGTTATTTTATTTTTAAATTTTTTTTTTTTTTTCTTGCCCGTCGAAGTTTAAGAAAATTAAATGTACTTATTTAGAGAAGAAAAGCGATGGGGTCTTGTTCTAAGAAGGGAGTTAATTCTCTTTGAGCAGTTTTTCGAGAGCTTCAAATTAAAGTAAGTCGCTAGGTAAGCTGTCGAATTTATTCGAGGCTTACACGTTAATTTAAAAATCATAAGTCGGTAACTCGCGAAAAGAATTTTTAATGCGAATTTCTTTAATGAAATCTTGGAGAATAATTCTTTTATGCAAAATAAACAAAAGAGGATAGAACATCTGAAATTAAGCAATATATTTTTCTTTCTTGCAATTTATTTTTATTTCAGTGTTAATACATTTTTATGTTTTAAGATAACTGCTTATTTCAGATTTAAAGAACTTCAATATTAGTATGGTAGTACCTGCTTAGCTAAAAGAACCACAAAAACCTATTTGATTGTTATTGTTAAATGTCTTAAAAAAACATTCGTCAATTATTAAGAAAAACAAAATTTAAAGAAACACTGTTTAATTTAACTGCTTATCGTAATATTATTTCAAAGTTGTTTTGTTAAAAAAGAAAACCAAATTCGATTAAGGCTCAGATTCTGTTGTATTCTATATTTATGTATTCTATAAATGCTGTATTTTATATTTGGCTCATAAAATTTGTGGAATTATGATCAAATGTAAACTACATTTGTTAAACATGAATTCACACAATGCTGTGTTCCCTTATCAAATACCGTTTACCTATATATAAACAAACCATTCATACTCACATAAAAATATGTATATTTGCATACATATGCACACACATGAATATGCCTGATTTGTGGTTCAGTGGTAACATGCGCCGCTGGTGAGCATTATAGATGAGGCTCAATCCACTGGTGGCATTAATGTAGACACTGTTTCAGAAACAAGGTGATTCGAGGGCATTTGTGATGTTCAACAACTTGCCTCGTTAGTCAGATTATATTCTGAGGATTTTCTCCTATACCATACGTGGGGCAGTTCTCCCAAAAGTCCTCCCGGAAAGCACTGCTCTTCTTCTTCATCTACTCAGACCTTAATCAATCTAGTAGTAGACCTTAGTCAGCTTCTGTAGTGAGGGTGGTACCTTACTACAGAAGTTGCTACATCCCCTTCCCCCCTGAGTAGACATGTGGATGTTCATCGTGTGTCCGTTTCCCGCTAGCTGACACTGAGGATGTCACAACAACAACATTACATATACTTATATAGAAAAGCGATGGATCTTGCTTTTAGAAGGGAGTTAATTCTCTTTGAGCAGTTTTTCGAGAGCTTCGAATTAAAGTAAGTCGCTAGGTAAGCTGTCGAATTTATTCGAGGCTTACTCGTTAATTAAAAAATCATAAGTCGGTAACTCGCGAAAAAGAATTTTTAATAAGAATTTCTTTAATGAAATCTTGGAGAATAATTCTTTTATACAAAATATACAAAAGAAGATAGAACATCTGAAATTAAGCAATGTACTTTTTTTTTTATTTTAGTGTTAATATATTTTTACGTTTTGAAAGAACTGCTTATTTTAAGATAATGGTTTGAACAACTTGCATATTAGTATAGGAGTACCAGTGTAGTTAACTGAACCATAAAAATTTCCACTTGATTGTTATTGTTAAATGTCTTTAAAAAACATTCTGTCAATTATTAAGGAAAAACGTAAAATTTAAAGGAAAACAGGGAAAATTAATTAACTGCTTATCGTAATATTATTAAAAGTTTTTTTAAAGTAATTAAAACCAAATTCAATCAATGCTTAGATGAGCAAAATGCATATTTTATATTTGGCTAATCGAAATTTGTGGAATTATGGCCAAATATAAACAACATTCGTGTATTTTGAATTAAGACAATGTTTATTGCCCTTATAAATATGGTTTACCAATATATACACACCATACATACACACATAAAAATATGTATACGTACATACACATGTACACACATGCACATGCCCGACTCGTGGTTCAGTAATAACGTATGCCTCTGGTGAGCATTAGAGCTGAGGTTCAATCAGCTGGCTGCGTTGTTGTAACCAGCATTGTTGTATCAGCTAGCTGCTGTTTCAAATATGAGGGAGATTCGATGGCGTTTGGGATGTTCAACATCTTGCCTCGCTAATCAGATTACCTGGTGGGGGCTTCTTCCATACGATAGACAAATGGCATAATTCTCCTAAAAGACGCAACGGAAGGCAGTGATCTCCTTATTTAGCGACTCGAAACCAAGTCAGACTTTTATCTACGTGTGTTCCCTCACAATAGACGCTGGGTCATTTCCATCCATTTATGAGTAGACTATTCATGTCATGTCCCTCCCGCGCTACGAGACACTGACGATTAGTCACAACAACAACAATACATTCATGTATAGAAGTGTAAAGCACCCTGATTTTTAAATAAAGCACAGAAAATAAATATTCTGCTAAAATTTATTTTATTGCCTTCAAAATAGAACATCTATAGTAATAAAACTGTGGTAGCGCTTATAAAATCATCCTTAAATTTTTGTAGACAGACTGAGGTATTGACTTCATTTCCTTCAGAGAATTTTTTTATGGTTTCAATTGAGTCAAAACACCTTTTCCGAAGTGTTAATTTTCACTGTAAAAACGGGAAAAAATTCTATGGCTCTATAAAAATTATATGCATGCTTTTATGTTAAATAAACTGGATGTCACTTTAATATAAAACATTTTCTATCGAAATGCAAAAACACAACTGTATTCCACTGATATCTCACTGCGGCTGAATCGATCATGAAAGTTGTTACTTGTTTCCTTGTAAAATTTCAGCTTAAAGTCGAACACAATGTATTCGAAATTCATTTGTTCCATAGTAATGCGAATAGTCTAGTTATTTTTGTTTGAGATCTTGTATTATTAGATCTCAATCGATTTAAAATTATTTATACATTTTTCAGACTGCTTGCATTGTAAATAGGTTTCATTGAATATCAATAACTTCATTGAATAACAATTCGTTATTCGTCTACATATTCTCTTTCAAAATTTATAAATATTTGAGATTAGATATACTGGTTAGAATTTAAATCCACGCTCAATTTTCTATGGCCTTTTGCATTTCTTCAGAATAATTTGTCTATACTGCTGTGATAAATTCGAATTTACATAAATCTTTACCCACTAACATAACTCGGAAATTTAAATATAGAACATAAAATGCAAATCTTTTTGCTAACAACTCCAAAACTCGTTCCGGTTTTAACAAGGTTTTTAGGTGGATTTCAAAAAAAGAATATAACCATATACATGCATAAATAAACAGGACGAGAGGATATTTGTTGCCAAAAAAAAAAGAACGATTCTTAAATCCTTCCCTCTCTAAAAATGTTTTAAAGGCAGCTGTAGACCAGCACAGTTTTAACGAATCCGTTTTAGAGCAAAAAAATAGCATTCACCCGTTTCAGGTTGCGTGTCTCTTGCGTTTAAGCCTCCTTTAAAAAGATTGCGGTTTACATGCAGGTTGTTAAGAGCATGCAAGAGTTACAGTGTTATAAGTAAGAAAAGAGTTAAATATCTGCAAAAGCTTGGATAAGAACAAAATCTACGTCAGTTCTATGACGTTTCTGTCAGTGTGCATATACTATTTCAAAATATTTCTAAATACTGAGTTTGTTACAATTAGTAATGAGATTGTCTGTTTCATAATGCATTTTATGCCAAAGACTAGGTTAACCTGATTCTGATTTTTGTTGTGGCCTTTTTTGTGTTGCTATTCATTTTACAAATGGACTAAACCTATATAAAATCGAAAAAAAATTTTACATTGGTTCGAATTATCTTTTCATCTTTGAGTTTTATTTTATATAAAATGTAATCGTTGATAACGATAAAATGTAATTGTTTATAATAATATAAAATTTCCATGGTAATTACTCAACAAGTATTATTTTCCATATGGAATAACATGTATTCTGCATTGCAACTGTATAATTCAAAATTTTTCTTCACTTTCATGGCCAAATATTTTAAGAAATATTTATTATTTAAGAATTGTAATGGCCACGATTCTATTGAAGTGGAACTGCTTGTCGAATGGAAGTCTAAATTAGATGTGTCGAATTCGAAATTTAACAATTTAAGCCAGACTTAAAGCGAATACATTAATACAGGATATTGCACTTGAGGAGTAGAGGACGTACATTTTTGACACTGAACTTGAGGGTATTCATTCAAAAATGTGTTATCAAAATATTGATTCAATTTTTCACTTTGTATAATGATGGGTATATTTCATATGTTTCTTTCTAGTGGCAAATGTCCAGTATGGTTGACATTGGTAAACAACAAAACATTTTTCTTTAAAGGAAAACGAAAAGAGAGACGATAGAGTCAAAGAAGATAATATTGGTTTTAAAAGAAAAAGTCTTGAATTTATTATACACAAAATAAGCTATAGAAATATTTTGTGTCTGGCAGTGATTGACTTTGGCAAAACATTCGTATGACTACTTTTGAAAATACCTAGTTAAGACGTATAGAATTTCAAATTTGCATCTTATTTTAAATGACAACTCTGGTGCCCAGTGAGAAATTACTTGAAAATGTACTTGAAAAAAAAAAAGGCATTTTATTCTGCGTTATACATACGGCCTTGTTATAAAAATTTACGTAACGAAAAACAGCAACATTTAAAACATAATTATACAACCGCCGTGAAAAAGAATACGAAAAAAAAAAAAAAAGAAAAACAACACGTGGAAGGGGAATAGCACCATAAATAATCCTAAAAAATACGATGTTGTTGTTCTTTTTTCTTATCTTAAAAAGAAAACTGAAATTACCTAACAAATATAACACTTTAAGGACTTAATTATACGACCACCTCGAAAAAAAAAAAAGCACCACAGGGCAGCCTAGCGTGAGCATAAGAAGAGGATAATGTTTTAGAGATGCGCTGCTCATGCTCTTATTTCTCATTTAAAATCTTACATATAAAAGTAAAAATTAACAAAAATAACCCTTTAAAACTTAATTCTAAAACCATCACGATAAGGAAAATAATCTGCAAAAAGGATAAGAAAAAAAAATGCGGCTGATGCTGATATATTCTGCTGATGTCCTTAATTCTTATTGAAAATCTAAAATCTAAAACTAAAATAACATAATAAAACTAAGACTTAGTTATATATCCATCACGATAAAAAAATAATCTACTAAAAAGAAAAAAAAAAACACCACGGGCCAGAGGAGTTGGACTATAAGAAATACACTGCTTATTTGTCCTAGAAACACACTGTTGATGTTATTGTCCTAGAAATACACTGCTGATGTCCTTTGATTTCTTATCTAAAATATAAAACTAAAATTGCCTAACAAAAATAATCTTTTAAGACAATTATACAACAACCACGAAAAAAAAAAAAATCGACAAAAAACAGGGAAAAAAAAAAAAAAAAAAAAAACACGGGAAGTGGAGAGACGCAATTCGGAGAGGCTACTGTCCTAGAAACACGCTTTTGATATGCTTACTTCCAATCTTAAAGGCTTCAGGTTCGAATCATGGCGGTGGCATGGATGTTTTTTGGTGGTTCGCAATCCATGTAAAATTGTAGGTTCCGGTCAATTTAGCCTAAAGTGTGCACAAGATGACCGTAGAGCGACAAACCAAACCTACTTCAAATCTAAAATAACATAACAAAAATAACCATTTAAGACATAATTATATAACCACCACTATAAAGAGAAAAATCTACAAAAAAAGGAAAGGAAACCACCACGTGGTAGCGAAGCCGGACAATAAGGAAAGGATAATGTCCTAAATATATGATGTTGATATTCTTATTTGTTATTACAAATCTTAAATATAAAACTAAAATTACCTAACAAATAAATTACCTAAAATTACCCTTGAAGACTTAGTTATATAGCCACCACGATAACGAAAAAAAAAACGTACTAAAAATAAATAAATAAAAAGGGCAGCGGAGCTGGACCGTAAGGAGAGGATAATGTCCTAGAAAATTATTGATGTTCTTCTTCCATACTATCTTAAATATAAAACTAAAATCACCTAACAAAAACAAAAAAAAAAAAAAAAAAAAAAAAAAAAAATTAAAGTCAATTCCTACTTTTTTTCACTCTATTGCAGAAAGTCCTTTATAAATAATTTTCATGCTTTAAGTTTATCTGGCGCCATCTATTAGTAGATATATGAAACTGAAATCTTAAAAAAACTGAAATTAATTAATTAAATTTAATGAATGTATTAATATTTTTAAAAAACTGTATTAACATCAGGTGTCATCCACTACAAGTTCAAAAAAAAATGTATTTGAACTCGAGTGGATGAATAAAAAAGTATTTTTTGAACGATTGAAAATTTGAACAAGATATATATATAGGGAGAGTGTGAACAAATAGAAATAATTGAAAAAAAAATACCACCAGCCAGCGGAGCTGGACAATAAGGAAATTCAAATGTCCTAAAATTACGATGTTGATATCCGTATTTGTTATTTAAAATTTATTTCAAATCTCAAATATAAAACTAAAATTATCTAACAAATAAATTACTTAAAATTCCTACAAATAAATTACCTAAAATTACCCTTTAAGGCATAGTTATATAACCACCACGATAAAGAAAAAAAACATACTGGAAATAAATAAATAAATGAACCACCACGGGGCAGTGGAGCCGGACCATAAGGAGAGGATAATGTCCTAGAAATACGCTGTTGAGGTTATTAGACCTAAATGGTCTCTTTCCTTTCGCCAGCACCCCATGGGGTCTTCCCCCAACCCTATCGTCTGGCAGCAGACGTAAATTTTAATAATTCGGTTGCGCGAGAGAGGGTCCTCTTGTTACGTCATCCAGCCCCCCTTGGGGTTCGAAAGGGGATGCGTGTAGCTATGGGGGAGGATTAATCGTCTCGAGAATTGAGTTTTCACAGAGTGGGGTCTTTTGGCAGCGGTGCTAATTTTAATTTAGGGACATTGAAAGGAATATTGTTCGTCGCGTTTCCTGTTATTTTGACGAGATGTAATCAGGCTGCTATTCACTCTGAAATGTAATTAGATGTCACTATCTAATAATAGTAAATAGTTAAAAATATTGTTTTAAAAATCGCAGTTATGTATTTAATGTACAACAATTAATTCATAAAGTGGGTTTTCGTAAGACCATGCAAATAAAAAACATCAAAATGATACAAAGTGTTATAAAACTATAATATTTATTGCTTTTTACTCCTCTTTGTGGGCCTGATGGCAGAGTGGATAGTGCTCTGGCTCTAGGTACCACAGGTTTCGGGTTTGAGTTCCGGCGGACTGTTTGCCATGGATGTTTTTAGTGGTTCGGAATCCACATTAAGGCTCCGTGTAGGTTCCGGCCTGTTTAGTCCTCATGCGCATAACATGACCGTAGAGCGACAAACCCTATCCCTGTTGACAGTAACATCTAGTCCATGAACCGTGTGGTCTCATGGAAGGATAGAAATTGGGGCAGCTTCTGTTGTGATGGAACTCCCGTAAGTAGAAGTCTGATTTGGCTCCATGACGCTGACTTTTACGGGGTAGGGTTGTTCGGCCTACAGTCATATTAGACACGGACCTACAGCTTAAAGAGAATTCCGAACCACTGCAAACATCCATGGCCTCCCAGAGACTAACACGAAACCTGGGGCACCGAGTGCCAGAGCGCTATTCACTCGGCCATCTATAATTTTTAAACTTATTCATACCCACATGAAGTGACCCTGCTAGGATTCTAATCTGACGTCTGTTGTACAAAAGGGCAGATCGGTAGCCACTTGAACATCAGACCGCTATGCAATGAAAGATTTGGTATGGTTTGTCGCTCTACGGTCATTTTGGGTGCACTTTAGGCTAATGATACCGGGATCTACAGTTTAACGTGGATTCCTAACCCCGTGCAAACATCCATGCCCCTCCAGGATTCTAACCTGAAACCTGCGGTAGCCACTTGGCCATCAGGCCCCTGCAGAAGATAGAAGATTGAAAAGTTGTAGCGTACATGATTTAACTTTAAATACAACATTGAAAGTTATATACAAAAATTTTTTTAATTTGTAATTTGCTTTTTTGTATCTATTCAACGATGTGTCCAAATCATTTCAGCTATTGAAATATTTTCAATAATCCTATACAATCCAGGCATTCTAGATTTCCGTGTTCCCCTTATTTTTTTCCCTTTCACCCCAATCTACCAAAAAGAAAATCCCTTTTTTTTTTGTTCCAGTATAGTATTATTTATTTCACTTTCGTATTGATGTAGTCTTTGAGTTTCCCACACAATTTGTATTCCTTTTCCGGGCTTAACCTAATTATTTGCCTTCATGGATTTTTGTAGACAATATTAGTTGAAATAGAAATTGATACAATCAAATCTTTAATGAGCAATGTTAGACCTGCAAGCGTTATATTAGTTAATGCACAAATAGGTTTTGAAATTTTATATGCTTCATGTTGTAAATTACTTTGAAATGTTACATCATTGTGTGAATCTAAGTATTTCGTTTTAATATAGACGAAACATTTTACAGAATTTCAAATAGTATCTTAGACAGTATCTTGGTTAGCATAGCTTTGTGTTGATTTGGTTTTTTATGGGTCATTTTAAGAACTATGGTCATTTTAAGAACACGTTGGGCTTATTAGACAGGGACCTACTGTTTAACGTGGATTCCGAACCACAAACAAACATTCATGCCACTGCCAGGATTTGAATCGGAAGCATGTGATACCAAAAGGTCAGAATGCTAACCAATTGGCCATCAAGCCATGGTTGGTAAGGTGAGTTTTTTTTAATCTATCAAATGTTAAGATCTTATGAGGAAGACGAGTAAAAAAGTACAATGTTTGCCACTTGTAGTGTCAAATTAAATCAATTGGTCGGAATGTCTATATTATATTGGATAAAGTGGGTAATAGTGATGGTAATGGTAAATCCCCAGATGTCATCCTTAGTTATTGATGAAAAGTGTGGTGGCATCGACTACAAATTTATATAACGATTAAAAAGGAATATAATCCGCATACGGTTGGGAACTTGGCGAGTAAATGATTTAGCTTTAAATATAACATTGAAACCGTTATATAAAAAATTGTTTAGATTGTAATTTACGTTCTGTAGTTAATCAATGAGGTGTCCAAATTATTTCAGGCATTGAAATGTTTCCAATACTCCCATCCAATCCAGACATTCTAGATTCCGTGTTCCTCTTTTTTTTCTTCCCTTTCACCCTCAATCTACCAAAAGAAAATCCAGACAGTTATGCTTTTTCTTTTGTTCCAAGGATAGTATTATTTATTTCACTTTCGTATTGATGTAGCCTTTGAGTTTCCACACAATTTGTATTCCTTTCCCCAAATTATTTCAGGCTTAACCTTATTATTTGGCGTTATCGATTTTTTTATCCTCCACTTTTTGTGCTTTCTTCCCTTTCCGTCCGTTCAGAGCTTTTCTGTTTCAATGCTAGTTTGTTTATTTTGGAAGGCAGAAAATTATCTCTCTTCCAGTATCTTCTGATTTGATAAATGATTAGGGTGAGAGAGCGAGGAGGCCATTTTCTAGAAGGGGGTCAGAGTGTGATTAGAGTTTCGAACCAGTTGTGCCGGAAGAATTGTCAACGGGTCTTTCTTTAATTGCATTACGGTGCTTTCCTTTGATGTTCGCTTCTTTACTTATTTTTCTTTTTCTAGTGAATGGCTTCTCTTCCGACTAAAATAGACAGGATGTTTTTATTTATCTAAATGTTGTAATTTGTTTTATTGTTAGGGCGATCTTGTGAAAGTGTACAGACAGTAATTATATGTTATATTTTTTATGTATAGTACAGCTGTATCTGCTATTTTTTAAAAAAATAAGGAAAATAAGGATTTTATGAAATTAAATTTACATAAAAGACACAATAGAGTACATACGACACTAGTTTACGACATGAGTGGGACTACAACTTACATTTTTAAGTTGGAGCCCCACTCATGCCTTCAGTGTATAAGTAATACCACTATGTGAAGGAAGTCTGATGGCATGAGTTGTAATCCCTCTTTCCTACTGTTGGCATGAGTTGTAATCCCTCTTTCCTAGTGATGGCATGAGTTGTAGTCCTCTTTCCTACTGTTGATGGTATTCCTCTTCCTAGTGATGCTATAAGTACCATTAATCGTTTTCCCTGCTTGTGCTTTAAGTTGCAGACATTAATATTTCCCCCTGGTGCTGTTATAATCGATTACCTGCTGCTGAAGTTGGTGACTGTTTGGAGATACTAGGAGATTCAATGCTAACTGTGACTATTATTCTTGTAAGATTTTCGCATTAATAACTGGATTATTGTTTATATTTATGAGCTATAACATGTCTTCAGTGTATAAGGAAGACTATGATGTGAGGAATAGTTGATGGCATGAGTTGTAATCACTTTTCCTGCTTGGGTCATAGTTCCAAACATTCATTGCCACTGGTACAGTAATCACTTACTTGCTTTTAGCTAAAGTTAGTGAAGGCAGTAAATTATCTCTCTTCCACTATCTTCTGATTTGATAAATGATTAGGGTGAGAGAGCGAGGAGGCCATTTTCTAGAAGGGGGTCAGAGTGTGATTAGAGTTTCGAACCAGTTGTGCCGGAAGAATTGTCAACGGGTCTTTCTTTAATTGCATTACGGTGCTTTCCTTTGATGTTCGCTTCTTTACTTATTTTTCTTTTTCTAGTGAATGGCTTCTCTTCCGACTAAAATAGACAGGATGTTTTTATTTATCTAAGTGTTGTAATTTGTTTTATTGTTAGGGCGATCTTGTGAAAGTGTACAGACAGTAATTATACGTTAAATTTTTTGATGTATAGAACAACTTCTCGTAACTGCTACTTTAAAAAAATATATAAGGAAAATAAGGACTTTTAGCAATTAAATTTACATGAAAGAATTGAGTAATTATATTATACAACATGAGTGGGACTACAACTTATACTTATAAGTTGTAATCCCACTCATGTGACTTCATGTGAAGTTACCGCTATGTGAAGGAAAGGTTGAAGGTATGAATTGTAATACCTCTTTTCCGCTGATGGCATGAGTTGTAATAGCATTTTACTGGGCAGGCTGAATGGCATGAGTTGTAATCCCTCTTTCCTATGGCTGATGGCATGGATTTTGTAATAGCATTTTATGCTGATGGCATGAGTTGTAAGTTATAATGGCATGAGTTGTAATAGCTTTTTCCTGCTGATGATAGTTGTAATAGCATTTTACTGCTGATGGCATGAGTTGTAATCCCTCTTTTACTGATGGCATGAGTTGTAATAGCATTTTACTGCTGATGGCATAGTTGTAATCCCTTTACTGCTGATGATTAATAATACATTTTCCTGCCTGTGCTATAAGTTGCAAACATTAGTATTTCCCCCCGGTGCTGTTATAATCGCTTACCTGCTGCTGAAGTTGGTGACTGTTTAGAGATACTAGGGGATTCAATGCTAATTGTGACTATGCTTGTAAGAGTTGCGCATCAATAACTGTATTATTGTTTATATTTATAAGCTATAACCCCTCATGTCTTCAATGTATACGGAAGACTACTATGTGAGGAATAGCTTGGCATGAATTGTAATCACTCTTTTCTGCCCTATGGCAAGAAAAGTGAGAATGGTAGTCTGATCCAGACTTTTGCCATTCTTCATCAAAGAATCTTCAATTGCATTGAATTCCAGATGCATATGAACCGGAATCCATTGTAGAAAACACATTTTTATTCCTTTCCATCTATTATATAATGTCCAAAATGTATATATCTATGCACCACAAATCACTATTTTAATATGCCATCTCGTTATGCTCAAGATAAGATAAGCTCAAGGAAGATAGTGGGAACTTCCAAAGCTCTTATGCCTGTGGTTGTGGTGGTACAATGGGGTCTATCTCGTATAGAATCGAATCAAATCTGATCTATTGTAACGAATTAGCTATATCTGAACTGTTCTAGTGGTAAACGATTTAAGCCGAAAAAGCTCAGCATACGAAAACAGGAATATTTTCACTTCACTTATTCTTATCGTTGCTATATGTATAATAAGATTTTTATCCTTTAGATTTTAATTCTTTCGTCTCCATCCATACGAAATGTTTACATTATAAAAAACGGAATTATTTCATACATATAAGAAATAATTTACTTAATAACATAAAGAAATGGTAAAGTAATCAAGTTAACATACTATAAATCAACATTCTTAAATCAAAAAAAAAAAACCTCGTCTTACTTAAACAATGCCCTCATTGTACATAGTAGAGACTGCAGGAAGTTTTGTAAGAAGTGAATAATAGTCTGCTTTATTGTTTGCCGAAAATCTAGAGATTCACTTTATATGGCCATGAAAGGAATTTAGCTTATAAAAATTGAATAATCCTCTTTCAATATTTCTCCTTTCAAGATTTGGAATCATATCAAAATAAAACATAATACAAATTTTCCAGACATGTCTAGACATGCTATTCCTAATTAACATACGATGACAATTCAGCTGATATGAATGTTATTTTTGTTGATTATTAACAACATAAATATAAGCTGCTTCAAAACTCGAATTAGAATTAAGGCACATGTTTGGGTAATGAACTCAATTTAAGCGTATTGTCCAAAAAATTAAGTAGAATTCAACGCTTGAATTAAGAGAGAATTTATATTTGTTTAACAACAAAAAATTAATGCCCAATTCTGTTTGTTAATGCTTCATTATTTAAATGGGATTTTATATGTC
Source organism: Caerostris extrusa (assembly GCA_021605095.1). Taxonomy (NCBI): domain Eukaryota; kingdom Metazoa; phylum Arthropoda; class Arachnida; order Araneae; family Araneidae; genus Caerostris; species Caerostris extrusa. Next base: position 53,767 of record BPLR01009437.1, on the reverse strand, counting down.
TATAAAAATTACAGTGATTTTAAAAATACTAAAACACAACCAATTTTTTAAAACCGTTGCCATTAAAACTATTATTATTAATACAAAATTTAATATTATTTATAAAAAGTAAAAATAAAACATCTTGATTCTGTTTTAGATTCACTGAACTAAAACTGTAAAGCATCAATTTTATTTTTTAACATAGTTAAATTGTTATTAACAAATGGTTATATAGATAGAAAGATTCTTTCGGATTTTTTTGGGAGTTATTTTTTATAAAATCATATTGTTCACTGAAACATTATGCGCTGTTATTTAAATCTATCATTAAAAATATCATTAAATCTATAATAAAGGGTTATATAGATGATGGTTATTAGAAATATTTGATATGAGCAATTAAATATTTTTTAGAATTTTGGATGTTTAATTGTTTAAAAGAATTTAATGATGTTTATTATGTACCTTCTTTGCATTCCGTTACGTTTCAGTTTCTTGCAAATTTTTTGGAGTGTTATTTTTCTTAAAATCTATTGTAATGGAAACAATATTTGCTGTATTTTAAATCTATTATTTTTAATGTTAAATATTAAAATAATTGTTATTAATAATAATCGTAAATTATTGAAATGAAATAGCAAAAATTATTTTATTGTTTTATATAAAAAACCCAGCAAGTATTCAAAATATATTTTCGCACAGATAAAAATTGAACCAGAAAAATGTTATATTATAAATAGCTAACGATAACAATACAATTGATTTTTGATAATAAAATCATCATTATTAATTTTTTTACTTCTGTATTTCTATTATGAAGAGAATCTGGTAACATATCACATAGCCATTTTTTTTTTTTTAATTCTTAAAATAATGTAATTGATTTATTTTGTTTGCTTATTTTTTTTTTTTCAGTTTTATAACAGTGGAATTTTTATAAAACTGGAATATTTTTGCTAAAAAAATCATTATTATATTTATTGTTAACAATAGCTACGGTTATTGTTTAAAAAAATCTGATGTGGTAAAAGAAATGCAATTGATTATCAACATAAGAAGTGACAGTACTGATAATTTTTTTTTTTCAAAACAGATATAGTTACATAAAAGTCTTACCTAAACTCTATAAGCTTTTAATTTTCTTTCGTGAATTCATAACAGCCAAAATAATAAAAGTCAATTGCAAAAAATGTAGAGTTAAATTGGAATTTGGAGATTTGGAAACTTCTAATAAGTGAGGACACACACTAACCTGCAGAAAAAAAAATTATTAGTAATTTTGAAATTCATGATCATATAAACAATGCTACTAAAATTTTCCTACATAATTATTTTTATAAAAATTTTATTTAATTTAGCACAATTTTCTTCCATCTGTAAAAAAGATACCGTACACCACTTACAATTAAAAGAAATATAAATCTTTATTTAATGTAATTATTATTAGGTGTTAAAAATCATCAATTACTGTAAGTGGTAGCAATGTTAACGTTAAATTTGGGATTTTTAAATTAATAATTTATTTTGCATAACTTTTTATCAATATTAATTTTAAAAATTGAATTTCAATACGCACGAATTAAAAAAAAAAAAACGTATATAAATGAATGTTAGAATTGTTTACATTAAATTGTAAGACCCCAAATTTATGCTACTTGTAAAAAATTTGTGATATCAAGTATTTTATAACATGAACTTGTCTAGACAAACTATAATAACGTTTTACATAAATCTATAGAATATTATTTTTATACTTTTAATATTGGATACAATATCTCATAAAAAGACTTTTGCAGCTGTTACAAAATAAATAAATAAAATCCAGAAAAACTACTTAAATAAATGAAATGTGTAAATAAATAAAATAAATAAATTGCTATTTTGATCATTGAAACAAATATTTGCATAAAGATAAACAAACGAAAATTTTACCTCCATTTCATCGAAACATAACACTGTTTTGATAAATAGATATTTAGTGCCAAACGATTTTTAACAAAATCTTTTGCAGTCCTCGTGACATATTCAAATTCTAAATCATTAATTTTCTTTTTCATCGCATAAATAATCAATAATACATAATATATTCATCATAGGAAATATGTCATCTGTATAAAAAAAAATAAATAAATGTGCATTTTAAACGAAATTGAATATCAAATTACAACATTTCAATCCCAAGGTTATTTACATTTATATTACTTCCTTTGAATATTTTTTGAATTTGAATTTTGAATTATTGTCTTTAGTTGTTTTTCTCTGTTTATGATTTTTGCTTTTAAATAATTTTATTAATATATCGATTTGTTGAAAAATAGTTTGTTTTTAACAAGAAATGAATATTTTAACGAATGCAATTTTTACGATATTTGCAACAAAAAATTATTATAATTTTTATATATGAATAATTCATATTTAGGATTATGAGCTAATTTAATATTTTTTATATTTAATAATTATTAAATTAAAAAGTTGTTAAATTAATTCATAATTAATATTAAATCAATTTTTAATAATTTATTGATTTTTAATTTTAATTCGAAAAATTTAAATATTTGAATTTAGTTTTGTTTTGACTGTACTTCATTTTTTAATATATGCTATGAGTTCATTTTTTTCTAAAAAGGGTGACCATGGTTTACATAAAAAATCGAGCATACATGCAGTTATCATGAATTTTCGTTACTAGTTGACATGATGGATTTTTTTGCTATGTGTTTAATCCAAATGAAACTGAATGCTTACAGTTTTTTTAATATTATTTTAATGGCTGTAGTGAAACCTTTACAGTTTATTATTTACCAAAAATAACTTTATTTAAAAAAGGTTTTGCGATTAGACATATTGCACAGATGAACCTTTGATTTGATACATCGAACTGTTATTTCAGCCATGTTCACATAAAAAGCTCCTTACAATGTCAAAAGGGATTTTGCCATCAAATAGTATGTTTTGCCGTTGAAAAGTTTGTTTGGCAGTTGAAAAGTATGTTTTGCTGTCGAAAGATATGTTTTAGTTTAGAAAAGTATTCCCCGTTATTCAAGTGTATGTTTTTGCTGATAATATTTATATTTTCCTGGCGAAATACTTGTTTTAATGTCTAAAAGTATTTTGCAGTCGGAAGATATGTTTTAGTATCGAAATGTACGTTTTTGCTATCGAAAGATATATTTTTGCATCTGAAAGTAATATTTTATTGTAGAAAGGTATGCTTTCCTATAATGTTAATTTTGCTATTGAAAGTTATATTTTAGTGTCGAAATCTATATTTAAGATACGTTTTGCCATCAAAATGTAAATTTTCCTATCGAAATGTATTTGTTGCTATCGAAGAGATATTTTGCTGTCGAAATATATATTTTGAATTCGAAATTTTTGTTTTACTTCCGAAATATTTGGTTGTTGAACTATAGGTTTTATAATGAAAGGCATGTTTTCTTATCGAAAAATATATAGACATTTCTCAGCTCATCGTCGAACACCAATCACGATGGAACAACTCATAGTGTAGTCCATATTACATCTGTATAAATAAAATATATCTTTTGATTATGATATTAATTATTTCTATACATTATTTCGTTTACTAAAGGTGCTATAGGGCAATAATGACGAAAAAATTGAATAATTAACAATAGTGTAGCAATTTTCTCACCAGAAGAATTGTAGCATTTCGTTCATAGGAGAGAGGAATGTGTATTTTTTAACAAGTAAATAATAACAACCTATCAATCAAATTTGACAGAAGATAATCAGTGTTGTGGATGTTTATATTGCATGCAATTATTGTTTTGCACTAATGAGAACAACCTGCCACTCAAATCTCATAGCAGATAATCAGTTTCATAAATAATGAGACCTCATTAAATTAGAGATCGTCCGTTCGATCTTCACATATCGAAACAATTAAAGATGGGATATGGGTTACGTGATGTTGCATCGGGATTGGTGATAGACCATTCGGAAGAAGTGCCTACTCCCTTGAGAAGTGAGGTAATCTGACCACCCCTCTTGACGGTGTTTCTGAAAAGGAGATTTTTGGAGAAGAAGGGGTGGAGTTCTGCGACGAGTCGACAACAAGTGTTTTTTTTCTTTTCTGAAAGTGATCGAACTGGTCATAGATTTCCCTTGTTGTATCGTGTATCATGACGAGTAATAATTTAGGTCTGTTGCAGACCACGTGTTTTGAGATTTGACGTAGGCCCAAAAATTCTGAAAATTCATCCTTGGAAGTGAACTGCACTTGTCAATAAAATTTAAAACTTTAATTTTCATTTTTATTTGTAAATAATAAATTGCATTAATCAAGAATATATATATGATTATAAAGTAAAATTAAAGTGTTTCCATGAACCAGAAACTGGCCATGTTAGTAAAGGCGTATAGGCCTTGATGTTAAATTATGTTCAGTAAAGATTTTAAGATATTATCTTATCATTTTTTTATCATATTAAATATATGAGTTATCCATTAAAGTCAAATTGATTAGCTGAAACCCGATAGTAAATAAATGCTAGTGCTTAAAAATATGTTAATACTAAACGTTATAATAATAAATATATAATAAAAATATGTTATAATAATAAATATAAGTAAGCAGTATAGATAAAATAGGAAAAGTGCTATTAGATCGCATTTAAAAAAAATTAAATTTAAAACTACTTTAAAAAAAAAAGCACATTTTATTAATGTAGCTTCAATGGCATAAATTGTTACAAAAATATGATTCAAAAAAATACATGCAGAATATGGTAATTCATTGAATAATTTAAATAATCTTGATCTTTTCATGCCACTGACTAAAACAGAAAAAAAGACAATAAATTAAAAATTTATAATATATCTTTTTTATTTCTATTTACTTGAAAACCATCGGTCTTTAACGCAAATGAAGCATAGCTAATTGAAGTGCACATTTAAAAGACGACAAAAAAATTAAAACGGATAATATTTATAATATTCAAAAGAATTTATTTAAAAGATCTGCTTTAAGAATTTCAAAGCGATATACTCATCTGGTTAGAAGACCTTTAGTCCGTTTAGAATTTCAATTAGAACAGTATGAAAGGCATTAATTATGCAGAAGTTTTCTTTACATTTCTTTTGTACAAAAGAGAAAAAATTGAATACCAAGGAACAAAAAAGAGAATAAAATATAAACATAAAAGAATCTTTTAACTTTCAATTCTCATTTGCAATCTAGATTTGCGATGTTTAATTTAATTTCGGAGCTCCATTCAGACGTTCGTAATCGAGAATTACTGTTGTTGTTGTTATTTCTTAAGAAGAAATAAAGGTAATTGATAAATGCGCTTTGAAGTATGCGATTAATATTCGCCGCCGGTCTGTACGTATTTTTCGAATTTGTTTGAGTGCATTTATGATCCAGTAAGTTATTTAAATTTCCCATTAATTTATGCATAACTGAAGTAACTACCCTAACTAAAGTAACTAACATAAAACATTTTTATTTAAATGTTTTGATAATTTATTCGAAACTGTTCATTCGAATTATGTTCGAAACATTTAAAATTTATTATTTTGTCAACAAAACATTTACGTTTTTAAACACCCATTTTTTATTCTTTTGATTATAAGACGCTTCAGAATTCTAAATTATAATTTTAGATTTTAAAATAAATTTTTATACTAATTGTCATAACTATTAAAAAATTAACACTTAAAAAATATCAAAACCGATTTATATTGTACATGTTTTTTATAGCAAATAAAAACAAATGGATCATTTATTATGAGAAAACTTACAAATGATGCAATATCTAATGTCGTGCTAATCTGTCTCTAGCTTGAAAGGCCTTTTGCAACACAGGATTCAGGTTCGAAACCTGGCGGTGGCATGAATATTTGTTAAGGGTTCGGAATCCACTGAAAATGTAGGTCCCGATCTATTTAGCCCTCGTGTGCACAGGATAACAGTACAGCGACAAACCAAACCAAACCGAACTTCATTGGCGCAATTTCATTGGCGAACTTCACAGGCAACATATTCAACTACAAGCTACAATATATACAGACTACCTACTGGCATATTTCGAGACAGGATATGTTTTTTTTACGGGATAGGGTTGTGAGCCCTACCCCTACAGCTCTGATCGGGACCTGCTTTTAAAGTGAATCCGAACCACTACAAACGTCTATGACATCACCGGGACTCAAATCCTAAACCAAGGGCACCCAGCGCCAATCATATGCCATCATGCTCAAATAAAAATTTTTTACTGTTTAAAAATATTTTATACCGAAAACTTATTATGAAGTGCGTATTACAGATAAAAATTGAAATGTGTTATTAAATCAAATTTAAAAAAATTTAAAAAGTATAACAGATTTTATTTATGTAGCTACATAAATATTTTTGATAATAACAATAAATATTTTTCTACATAAATACATTTGAAAAATTAAACACAGAATATGGTAATTCCTTGAATAATTTAAATAATCTTGATCTTTTCATGTCGCCGTATGAAACAAAAAAAACCCACATTAAATTAAGTTTTATAATATATATTTATTTCTGTATACTTGAAAACCATCGGTCTTTAACGCAAATGAAGCATAGCTAATTGAAGTGCACATATAAAATAAGATAAAAAAATAAAATTAAAATGCATAATATTTATATTATTCAAAGGATTTATTTAAAAGATCTGTTTTTAAGAAATTCAAAGCGATATACTCATCTGGTTAGAAGATCTTTAGTCCGTTTAAATTTCAATTAGAACAGTATGAAAGGCATTAATTATGCAGAAGTTTCCTTTACATTTCTTTTGTGCAAAAGAGAAAAATTGAATACCAAGGAACAAAAAAAAAAAGACAAAAACATGAACATAAAAAGAATCTTTTAACTTTCAATTCTCATTTGCAATCTAGATTTGCGATGTTTAATTTAATTTCGGAGCTCCATTCAGACGTTCGTAATCGAGAATTACTGTTGTTGCATGTTGTTATTTCTTAAGAAGAAATAAAGGTAATTGATAAATGCGCTTTTGAAGTATGCGATTAATATTCGCCGCCGGTCTGTACGTATTTTTTCGAATTTGTTTAGTGCATTTATAATCTAGTAAGTTATTTAAATTTTCCATTAGTTTATGCATAACTGAAGTAACTACTTAACTAAAGTAACTAACATAAAACATTTTTTATTTAAATGTTTTGATAATTTATTCTGAAATATGTAAAACGTATTAAACATTAAAATATATCATTTTGTAAATAAAACATTTATATTTTAAAACATCCATTTTTATACTTTTGATTATAATACACTTGAGAATTTTAAATTATGATTTTAGATTTTAAAATATATTTTTTTATACTAATTGTCATAACTGTTATAAAAGTTAGCATTCGAAAAAAAAAACAAAACCGATTGAGATAGTGCATGTCTTTTTTTTTTTTTTTTTTTTTTTTTCACAAACTCACAAATGATGCAATATCTAATACCATGCTAGTCTGTCTCTAGTATGAAAGGCCTTTGGTACCATAGGTTTGTGAGTTCGAATCTTGCGGGATCCTGGATTTTTGTTAGTGCTACGGAATCCATGTTAAACAGTAGGTTTCAGTCTAATTAGCCCAAAGTGTGCACAAAATTACCGTAGAGCTAGAAACCAAATAAACCAAACCAAATTTGGCATGAAAGGCATTACGCAATACAATTGGCTATTAATACAAAAATATCACACATATCATTTATAATTTGCAGTAATCGTATGTCATTTTCGATCAAACTCATAACTAACTGACTTGATTCAGTATACCCATCAATTTCTAATTTATGACTAATCTGGCGATCGGGATGGCCAAAAGTAGCGTATGAACACTGATTGAGAAATTCTATGACATCCGTGTTTGGGATAATGATGCTATGGGCTGCGCATGTGATAATGATAATTTTTCCTTCCGAATATTGGTTATTCAGGACCTGAATGGCCGAGTGGCTAGCGCTCTGGCGCTCGGTACCACAGGTTTCGTGTTCGAGTCCCGGCGGTGCCATGAATGTGTGTAGTGGTTTGGAATCCATTTTAAACCGTAGGTCCCGATCTAATAGGACCGTAGAGCGTTGCGGGGGCATTGTTACTCTGCGTTCGTGGCTTATCTTCAAGTTACACGCGCCCCTGGGTAATGCAAAGTGAGTAACGTCGGTGCAGCGCTTGCCTTAAGGCATCCAAGACGTTCATGTCTGTTTGCCAGCTGCATTGGGAAAAAAAAATATTGGTCATTCAGAGGACGTTCTAGTCAGAAACCATTCTTCGCGTCCGTAGCATATCTTCAAATTTCATGTTCCCCTTGGTAGTGCTATGAGTAACAGAATCCGACATCACTTTTTCAAGGCTAGTTATTATTGGGCTGCTCACGGGAAATGGACAATACGACCCTCGATGTAATTAAGAAAATATATATATTATTTACAATGAATTATTTTTTTTTTATGAATTGCAATCTTCTATAATTTTTACTTTTTTATCCATTATTTTTTTGTTGTTAATATTGTCAGACCATCATATCTCATTTAATTTCCCATCTGTGCCAAATAGCTTTCATCTTTAATAAACGAAACATTTTATTTCAAACTATATGGAAAAAAAATAATAGATTGTAATTCATAAAAAAAAGGTCATCATTTTTTTTTTTCGAGTCCAGATGGTGACATGAATGTTTGTTGTAGTTCGGAATCCACTCTAAAACCATAGGCCCCAGACTCATTTGACTTTAGAGCAATGTGTGGTTTGTGTACTTGCGTCCATAGCATATATTAAATTAAATCATATGTGTCTATGAAGATGGAAGACAAAATAAATCCATAGGTCGTAAAGTCTTTCAATTACTCTCGAGAAATATATGATACATATGTCAGCTTACAAATGCCATCCATGAGAATTTTCATTCATAATTATCTTATCCAAAATGATGTAATGTAGCATGAAGCCCTTTGTCCTCCTGATTAACGTTAAATTTACTACACATCATCCTTCATAATGGCGAATCAGCAGTAAAACACTAACATTATCTATCGGTTATCAAATCATTTGGAGTAAAAAGATACACAAGACCAACTTCGCCAAGCCACGACGTGGAATATTCCCTACATCCCGTTTTTCGCGCCAACATTTCCCCCTCCTCCTATTTCATTTCCCCCACCACCGCAATGACCATTCGAGTCACGGGAGTTCTCATCTCCCACTCGACGGTGCTCCAAAAAATGCAATGAAAAAGATCCCTGCTCCACGGGGATTCCAGTTGGAGCCCCCTCGCGACGACCTAATCATCGGTGCGGAGGTCACTCCAAGGTCACCCGCTGTGTCGATGAATTTGCTATTCGCAATGACTGTTCCTTCTTTTGGTAAAGTACTTGTGCGTGTCTCGTGAGCTACTGTTTGCTGAAAGAGAGCTAATGAAAACGAGATTGAATATTTATTCTGATGATAATTTGGGACAGACTTTTTTTTTCTGATGAAAATGGTGATAACATATTCAATTAACTGCCCATGCTATTTGCATGTTATATGCATTGTTAGTATCAGCGAAATTATATATGCATTAGCAATTCCATATCTATTTAATACATATTAATATGGGAATATATATTACATAGTGATGCGATCATAAAATAATGAAATTTCACTGCTGGTAAAATGACAGTTAAAAAGCTTTAAAAGATACATAGATTACTTTTATGGAAATATAAATTTCTAGAAAAATTGCATCGTCAACACAATAATTTTGAAGTTCTTAATTTGGGACAATCTCCTTTCTCAGATGAAAATGGTGATAACATATTCAATTAACTGCCCATGCTATTTGCATGTTATATGCATTGTTAGTATCAGCTAAATTATATATGCATTAGCAATTCCATATCTATTTAATACATATTAATATGGGAATATATATTACATAATGATGCGATCATAAAATAATGAAATTTCACTGCTGGTAAAAAGACAGTTAAAAAAAGCTTTAAAAGTTACATAGATTACTTTTTTGGAAATATAAATTTCCTAGAAAAATTGCATCGTCAACACAATAATTTTGAAAGTTCTAAATTTGGGACAGACTCCTTTTCTGATGAAAATGGGGATAACATATTCAATTAACTGCCCATGCTATTTGCATGTTATATGCATTGTTAGTATCAGCAAAATTATATATGCATCACCAATTCCATATCTATTTAATACATATCAATATGGGAATATATATTACATAATGATGCCAGCATAAAATAAGGAAATTTCTCTGCTGGTAAAATGACAGTTAAAAAGCTTTAAAAGTTACATAGATTACTTTTTATGGAAATATAAATTTCTAGAAAAATTGCATCGTCAACACAATAATTTTGAAAGTTCTTAATTTGGGACAGACTCCTTTTCTGATGAAAATGGGGATAACATATTCAATTAACTGCCCATGCTATTTGCATGTTATATGCATTGTTAGTATCAGCAAAATTATATATGCATCACCAATTCCATATCTATTTAATACATATCAATATGGGAATATATATTACATAATGATGCCAGCATAAAATAAGGAAATTTCTCTGCTGGTAAAATGACAGTTAAAAAGCTTTAAAAGTTACATAGATTACTTTTATGGAAATATAAATTTCCTAGAAAAATGCATCGTCAACACAATAATTTTGAAAGTTCTTAATTTGGGACAGACTCCTTTTTCTGATGAAAATGGGGATAACATATTCAATTAACTGCCCATGCTATTTGCATGTTATATGCATTGTTAGTATCAGCAAAATTATATATGCATCACCAATTCCATATCTATTTAATACATATCAATATGGGAATATATATTACATAATGATGCCAGCATAAAATAATGAAATTTCTCTGCTGGTAAAATGACAGTTAAAAAGCTTTAAAAGTTACATAGATTACTTTTATGGAAATATAAATTTCCTAGAAAAATTGCATCGTCAACACAATAATTTTGAAAGTTCTTAATTTGGGACACTCCTTTTTTTCTGATGAAAATGGGGATAACATATTCAATTAACTGCCCATGCTATTTGCATGTTATATGCATTGTTAGTATCAGCAAAATTATATATGCATCACCAATTCCATATCTATTTAATACATATCAATATGGGAATATATATTACATAGTGATGCGATCATAAAATAATGAAATTTCACTGCTAGTAAAAGGACAGTTAAAAAGCTTTAAAAGTTACATAGATTACTTTTATGGAAATATAAATTTCTAGAAAAATTGCATCGTCAACACAATAATTTTTGAAAGTTCTTAATTTGGGACAGACTCCTTTTTCTGATGAAAATGGGGATAACATATTCAATTAACTGCCCATGCTATTTGCATGTTATATGCATTGTTAGTATCAGCAAAATTATATATGCATCACCAATTCCATATCTATTTAATACATATCAATATGGGAATATATATTACATAGTGATGCGATCATAAAATAATGAAATTTCACTGCTAGTAAAAGGACAGTTAAAAAGCTTTAAAAGTTACATAGATTACTTTTATGGAAATATAAATTTCCTAGAAAAATTGCATCGTCAACACAATAATTTTGAAAGTTCTTAATTTGGGACAGACTCCTTTTTCTGATGAAAATGGGGATAACATATTCAATTAACTGCCCATGCTATTTGCATGTTATATGCATTGTTAGTATCAGCAAAATTATATATGCATCACCAATTCCATATCTATTTAATACATATCAATATGGGAATATATATTACATAATGATGCCAGCATAAAATAAGGAAATTTCTCTGCTGGTAAAATGACAGTTAAAAGCTTTAAAAGTTTTATAGTTCACTTTATTTGAAATAGTAACTTCCCAGAAAAATTTCATTGTCAACACAATAATTTTGACGTTTATAATTTGGAAGAGACTCTTTGAAAACTTGATGAAAATTCAACATATTCAATTAACTCCGATGAAATTTCAACATATTCCATTAACATATTTAAAACGCAGAGAACATATTCAATTAAGTGTTTCTTGTTAATTCTATATGCATGTTATATACATTGTTAGTAGCAGACAAATTATATAGACATTATCAATTCGATAACTATTTAAAACATGTTAATATGGGAATATGTATCACAACAACATATTTCAAAACAAAACAATGAAGTTTTTTAGTAAAATGTCGGTTAAAACAGTTTTTGAAGGTTATATGGGATATTTCAATAGAAATAGCAATTTTATAGAAAAATTTCATTGTCAATACATTAATTCTGACATTCATAAATTGGAAGAGACTTTTTCTTATGAGAATGGCGATAATATATTTATTTAACTGTCTTATTAATACTATATGCATGTTATATGCATTTTTAGTAGCATACAAATTAAATATGTATTAGCAATTCAATAAATATTTAAAACACGTTAATATGGGAATATATATCACAACAATATATTTCACGATAAAATAATGAATTTGCTAGTAAAATGTCAGTTAATAAAACTTTTAAAGTTATATGGATTACTTTAAGGAAAATAGAAATTTTATAGAAAAATTTCATTGTCATCAGATTAATTTTAATGTCATAAACATAAACGACTTTTATTTACTTATTAAAAATGATCTTTTAATCCTATATTAGAAAAAGGCTGAAAACAGCCATGTTATTGTTGTCATATACGAAATAAAAATGCATTTTTCGGTTGAACGGATTATTTATGGAGACATCTATGAAACAAAGTAGCTTAATGCATAAAAGTATTTAATTATAAGTAAACAATAATGGTTTTGAAACTTTATTATTATAAAAATTTGAAAAAAAATGTTACTTACAAAGTGTATTTTCGTAAACATGTTGTTCAGTTAGTTCTATAAATAAATTTTCTTTGATATTCTGCCTTTCTTTATTGTGTTTAAGTTAGGCAAGAGTGTTCTGATGAAGTTCGCTTTAAGATGATAAAATAAATGGATTCGAAACCCACAAATGAAGCCACACAGAAATTTTTGTCTATGCCTGCAGGTAGAAATAAGAATGTCCAAAATGCTCACCTGACTTGTAACCCAGTGTCAACAGGCACGTAGCATACAGGTTCGAATCCTCTTGCGGCATTGTTGTATTCAATGCTTTCTGAAGAGAAGAGATTCATGGCAATTGTGACAATGTCAGTAAACCGGAACGCATCTATAGTCAGACTATCTGAAGGGAGTTTTCAAGGTTTTCTTTCATACGAAAAGAAAATGCGGGGCAATTATACGTAAAAGTTCTCTCGAAAGACACTGTCCTTCACATCAGACGTTGGTGGACTGTTTGTAGTCACCGATGTCCCACCTTCACTGTTTTAACTAGCAGTGGGCTCACACAGACTTAGGTACGGAGATGAACTGTAGAGAAAAAAAAAATTCCAGTCTGTCATGTACTTCTGGAATGATGTATGAATTTTGAACACCAGAGATTTTTGTGGTAGTTGTTATTTCAAAATGCAGGTACAAAATAATAGATACGCCATGGAATGACAACAAAGTAATTTATATCTTACTCTTCATTGTCAGTTCTATGGTGGACCAAGGAATTCCGACGATAGAGATGTAAATTCCGAAACATGAGATGTTGCATTCTTTTTACGGGATATGATTATCAGCCTAACGCCCAACTCTCTACAGTCATATTACACCAAGACCTACGATTTAAAGTGGATTCCAAACTACTACAAACATTTAAGATACCGCCGGAACTCAAGCACAAAACCTGCGTCACCGACCGCCAGTTACTTGGCCATCAGGCTCCAAAACAATTTATTAAATAACGTATAATTTAACCTCCTTATTATTTATAGGATCATAAGGTTTTCTTATAACTTAATGTAGCGGAAATTAGCACAATAAATCTGTGGGCTGAAATTTACTTCTGTTCCGCTCAAAAGTAGTTTGCCAAATCTTCTGTATGATAAATTTCTTTTAAAATTATAATAGCAAAATCTGAGAGCAAATATAAATCAGATGTTGGCGCACTTAGGCAACGCTGAAACTGCTAGTCATTTACTTTTTATGCTTTATTGTCTTAGTTAACTAACAACTATGCTCAATTTTGTTATAATAATTGGAATAAATTAATGCTATTTAGAATTTTTCATCATCATTGGTACTACAGCCCCATGGTGTGTCAAGGCCGTCTGCCTGCTGATAGGTTTCGAAGCAGGAGATGGATACATTTTAGAGGGTAGGCTTGCCAGCCCTACGCCCAACAGTCATATTAGACCGAGACTTACGGTTTAAAGTGGATTATAGACCACTACTAGCATTCTGAGCATAACCAAGACTAGAACCTGAAACCTGTGACACCAAGCGCCAGACACTCTGCCATCAGGCCCGATTTGGATAATTTATAATTAAGTCTAATTTATATTTAATTTATTATTTATAAATATATATAAATAATTTATATTTAAGCTCTAAATTTCAAACATTATATAAATTTCATCATTATAATTGGCGCTCCTATCCCATTGTGAGCCAATGACGTTTGCCTACTGGCAGATTTCGAGACAATAGATATTTTCGTTTTTACGGGAAAGGTTATCAGCTTTACGCCCAACGCTCTACAGCCATATTAGACCGGTTTAAAGTGGATTCGAACTACCACAAACACCCATGGCACCGCCGGGACCGAACTCAAAACCTCTAGCACCGAGAGCCAGACTTATATAAATTTCGAAGAATAAAAATAAGTTTTTATTAGTGTGAATAAAGTTTTGTTACATTTTCCTGACAAATTTGTATAGATTTTTAATAAATTGCTAACATAAAATTAAGATTTTGAATCGCTTATTATTTTAATTGCAAACCGTATCTCAGCGGGGAATCCCTCGTCCCCCGCAGCGGACCAATCAGTGACGAGATCACGTGAAGGGCGCCCACTGTGCGAAGTCTCCAACGGAGACGGGCAGCAAATTATCGGAAGGAGATCTCCATCCCTCACCCTAAAGTGCCCCTCGTCTGACAAGTTGTTGTGGAGTAGAGGACGGTGATTAAAATGAATGGACGACATTGTTTGAAGACTTCTCGCATGCAACAGCGACTGGTTTACGAAAGTGTATCGGAAAATACATAAGCAAAAGAAGGATTTTTAAAAACAATTTTTAATAGAAAGGAGCTGCAAAAAAAATAAAGTGTAATGTTAAATTTATGCATACTATGAATAACACAGAAATTGGTAATTAGGGGGATGTATTTATTTTGGGAGAGATTGATCAGTAACGACATCATGATTAAAACACATTGAGGACATTGTTTGGAGACTTGCATATAAAAGCGACAAAATCCGGTTTAGCAAAGTGTAATGGAAAATACATACGATGCATACAAATATGATCGGTCAATTCCATTTGGGTCTCAAACGCGTCAAACCTGGAGTGGTTCCGAAATCCCTGAATGAACAGCTCACATTGCATTGATACTTTGTGACTTTTCGACAAAAATGAAATCCATATCGTTCCACAACCCCGTATTCACACCGGCGACTTCTGGCTATACCCTAAACTCAAAAGACCACTCCGGGGACACCTCTTCGAGTCGATTGAAGAGATTCAACGTGAATCGGCGCGCCATTTGAAGGCCAGCCCAGCCGATGACTTTTTAGCATGCATGGAGGATTAGAAAACAAGTTGGCATAAGTGCATTGTGTCCAGAAGGGATTACTTTGAAGGCGATGAAATAAATTTGGGAGAATAAATAAAGAGTTTTGAAAAAAAAAGTTTGGTCTTACTTTTTGGACATAGTAATGTATGCTACGATGAACACACAAATGGGGAATTAGGGTAGTATGTTCCTTCCAGAAAATTTTTAGGAGAAATTGATCATTATGGACATCATGATTAAAATGTTTGGACGTCATTATTTGGAGACTTTCGCAAACAGCGACGAAGGCCGTTTACGAAAGTGTATTGAAAATACATAAGCAAATGAAGGTTTTTTTTTTTAAAAATTTTAATAGACAGGAGCTACATAAAAAAATATAGCGTAATGTTAAATTTAAGTATGCTATGAACAACTCTGAAACTGGTAATTAGGGGGTGCATTCATTCCGTGAAAATTTCAGGAGAAACTGATCATTAGCGACATCTTGATTAAAGGTATAGACGTTATTGCTTGGATACTTTTCCATGATAAATCGACAAAAAACGTTTACGAAAGTGTATTGGAAAATACATAGGTAAATGACGATTTTTTAAAAATAGAAATGAGCTGTACGAAAAATATTTATTTATGTTACGAACATTACACAAACTGGTAATTAAGGAAATATATTCATTTCAGGAGAAACTGATCAGTAGCAACATCATGTTTAAAATGCATGGACGCCATTGTTTGGAGACTTTCGCATGCTACAGTGCTGAAAACCGGTTTGTGAAAGAGTATTGGAAAATACATAAGCAAATGAAGGTTTGGTTTTTTTAAATTTTTAATAAAAGGATATGTACAAAAATATTATATAATGTTAAATTTACGCATGCTGTGAATAACACAGAAACTGGTAATTGAAGGGGTGTATTCATTCCTGGAGAAACTGATCATTAGTGACATCATGACTAAAATGCATGGACGTCATTGTTTGGAGACTTTTGCATGCAATCGGTCTCATAAAAACCGGTTTAGGAAAAAATGTATTGGAAAATATATAAGCAAATGAAGGCATTGATATGTTATAGTAAATAGACTTGATGATTGAATATGACAAAGCATCTTACTTCTAATTCACTGGCGCGAGAGCCCCATGGTGAGCCAAGGCCATCTGCCTACTTGCAGATCAAACAAGAGATCTTTATATCAAACCCCTACGAACGCTCTACAATCTCATCTCCAAAAGAGATTCTGATCCACTACAAACATCCATGGACAACTGGGACTCGAACCAAAAATCTATAGAAAAGAGCGTCAGAGAGCTAGTCATTCTGCCATCTGGCCTCCATGGATGTTTATAGCGGTTAGGAAATCATTTTAAACCATAGGTCCTGGACTAATATGACAGTAGCGTTTTGGAAGTAGAGCTGATAACAATACCCCGTGAAAGGAAAACAAGCGCTTTCTCGAAATCTGCCAGTAAGTACCTTGTGCCAGTAAGTACCTTGGCCCACCATAGGGCTGTTACGCCATTGAAGAAAACAAAAATCAATATCCTCATCGGGACTCGAACATGAAACCTGTGCAACCAATTGCCACACACTCGGCCCTCAGACCTACCATGAATATGTTACAGTCATTGCTTTAAGTAAGCAAATAGACTTGATGATAAATTATATTCTTCTCGTTCTGCTCTGTTTCCTACACAACCAAATAAATTCACACACAACCAAAACACAACCAAATTATTGAAATATGGAAAATAAATAAATATTCCAGAACTTTCCCAACATATATAACTTTAAACTTACGAAAGAAACTCATTAAATGATCTATGTTTCACGGTTTAAAAGATTTAATCGTCTCCATTTGCAAGAATAATTTTGATTTTCTCTATTTGAATTATTCTCACATGTATTGATTTTTTTCTATTCCCTAAAGAGCTTGCATAAATTGAATGAGTAGTTCAACAAATTTCATTTTGCATTTTGTAGTAAAAATATTGCTCACTCAACATTAATATTGTATAGTAAGCTTATTTTTAGAAATATGAAATTGCTTCGAAACTAAGGAAACTATCGTGTTTTATCGATTCAACAGTTTGTTTACTTTGTTTAAAAGTCAGATTTTCAGAATTCCAGTAATAACAAATTTCTAGGAAGCACTTTCATTTTATTTGCAAACTAGACGATCTATAAAGCTCAGATTATATGTACCATAATGTTTTTTTTTTTTTTGTAACCGAATTGCTGAAATTTATGAGGTAAATAAATTGAGCAATTTCAAAAAATTATTTCCTAATATGTATTTTATTATTTTTTGGGCTATTACCATATTTAATGGATGTGTTTAATGGAGTACTTTTTCTTCTTTGTATTTTTCTGAGTTAGTAACTCATATGAGCTAGAAAAAATAGTTTTATGTATTTACACTTAATATCCCATTGGAAAAAGGTTTAATGCCTAAAAATGCATAATGAAGTTATTAAAAATAAAGGTTTTTGAAGCCAAAACAAAAAAAAAAAATCTATATTGATAGGGTATATGGTATTGTATTTACACTTAATATCCCATTGAAAAAATGCCTAATGCCTAAAAAATTCATAATGGAGTCATTAAAAATGAAAGGTTTTTGAAGCCAAAACAAACAAAAAAAAAAAACCTATATTGATAGGGTATATGAGTGCCCCTCACTTGCATACAAATTTTACAGTGTGTGACCATGCTTTTCCATAAGGTGATTGTTCATTACATCGTGATTCACTACAACTTTAATCGTTTGCCTCTGGATTGGATGGACAGAATAACACAAATTCTAAGTATCAAGACGTACAATTCATGCACACATTCATGCGTAGCCTTCGGTACATAGTAGTACCATGTATTGTCTTACAAATGGACACTGTAGTCATATGTATTACACTCGATCCCTCTTGGCTACAACAAAAATATCTTTCTTCTACGTAGATCATAATCTTTGGAGGACCTTTCCCAGGCATTCAGACAACTGTTTCGATGGTTGCGAATTGTTTCCATAATAGAGAAATTACGGAATACTGAAAAAAACATGTATCATTGATGGTCCTGCTGCAATGCGTACAACAGCATGTCAGCGCTAAGAATCTTCCATTCTTATAGTGGAAGCCATACAAACACACCTGTCTTGAAAACAAAACGTATGAAAATTTCCAAGCTCTTTTTATCAGCACTTAACATAAAACTTCTACATACCACCAGCGACCTGGTGGCCAATTGGTTAGAGCTCTGGCTTTTGGTACCACAGGCTTCAGGTTGAATCCTGGGGATGGCAGGGATGTTTGTTAGTGGTCTGGACTCCACGTTAAGCTGTAGGTATCGAGACAAAATGATTGTAGAGCGACAAAACTAAATCTGTAACCCTTCAGAATGATAGCATCGTCCATGAGTCCTTTTTTGCATATTTCTCTGTACGCGTTGTTGCATAACATATTTGCATATTTCCATCTAACTCCCCAGGGAATTGCAACCTCTCCAATTCAGATTGGCTTTCGAAAACTATCATTTTCCTCTCCGCGCTCGACTTTTGATAGTGAGTGTATAAAAAGCATTGTCTTGTGCATGTATTTATGCATCGACTTTAAGTTTATGGTTTTATTAAAAATTTATATTTCTGTTGATTATAACAAGTAGAATACTAAATGAACCTATGAATAATAATATGTTTTTTATAATGTAACATTAAGATAAAACAAGTCATATAAAAACAAATTTTTTAAAGTCAATTCATTCTTTTTTTCACTCTATTACAGAAAGTCCTTTATAAATAATTTTTTCATTTTTTTTTTTATTAAGTTTATATGGTAGATATATGCAACGTAAATCTAAAAAAAAAATAATTAATTCAAATTAATTACTGAATTAATATTTGAAAAAAACTGCATTAACATCCAGTATCATCCACTACAAGTTGAAAAAAAAAAATATTTGAACTTGATGAATAAAAATAATTTTATTTACGATTGAAAATTTGAAGAAGATATATATAGGGAGAATAAGCTAATAGAAGGAATTGAAAAAGAAAAATGTAATTAATATAATTTCTTACTTTTCTCTTAAAAGGTTGATTTAATTGGTTTTTCAAAAAGAAATTCCCCTTACAAACAAATGAACCAAAAATCTTAAGACTTGAATATTCAAATACAATTTCGACTATCGCATTGAAAAGAACCGACATCAGATCAAAGTTTAATCATTTCCGTTTGGGTTATCTTTTTTCTTTCGTTTTTTGTTTCACCAAAGATTCAACCTAGGGCTGATATAATTGTTACCAAACAAAGCTTCTTTCCTCCAGTTTCTGAACCCTTTGTTCTTCCCTGGTGTTTCTCTTCATCCTTGCGACCCTGGAGTGCTCTAGAGTTTTGGTTTAGAGCTATAATTTGTCTTGTAAGATATAATTAAGTGTAGCGATGTCCCAGGAATCAATACGCACACGACAAAGAGAGACCATTTTTTTTTTTTCGAAATCTGCCTTCATTGAGTGTTCGGCGTTTTATCTGGGTTGATGAATGGAGACCGAGCATGTGTGTGCCAAAACTGAAGCATGCAAATGCTACTTGGTATCTTAGGAGCAGATTGATGTGTGCCAGCTTTACAGATAAAGCGGTGGTGAAGTATGGTAACTTAAATGTCAGAGGTTGCAGTTAATTTTTACGAGAACTGTATATACGTCATGTAAAAATATCCTAATAAATATTTTTTTTTAAATAGTGAAATAGAAAAGAATTGCTGTTTTGAATTATTACAAATAATTATTTGGGATTATTACAAATTATTATTTTGAATTATTAAGTAATTAATATTTTAATTATTATGAATTATTACGAATTATTATTTTGAATAACATAATATATTTGCATACTTTCATCTAACTCAGCAGAGTATTATAACCATTCCAATTGAGATTGGGTTTCAAAAAATTAACATTTTTCCTCTGTGTGTTTGACTTTTGACAGTGAGTGTACAAAAAAGGAATGATATCTGTATATATTTATGAATCGACTTAAAGTTTACGAAGTGACCTGGTGGCCAATTGCCTAGCTCTCTGGCCTTTGATACCACCGGTTTCAGGTTCGAATTAGATGTTTGTTAGTGGTTCAGAATCTCTGTTAATGTGTAGGTTCCGGTCTATTTAGCCTAAAAAAATTGCACAAAATTATGGTAGAACCACAAACCAAACGTAAAATGTATGTTAAAAATGTATTTTTTCCGCTAATTAAAGCTAGTCAAATACTTAATGTACCAATGAATACTTAGTTGTTGTTCTAATGCAGCTTTCAATACAGAGACAGTTACGTTTTATGCCATAAGAAAGGGCTGCACAGCTGTTACTCATTTAGCGCTATCAAAATGGCATGTGTAGCATGAAGATGTGCTACGGATGCGAGTAACACTACCCCCACAGTGCTCTATGATCCTATTAGACCGGGACCTACGTTTTAAAATGCATTCCGTACCACTACAAACATCCATGGCAAAGCCCAAACTCAAACCCGGACCCTATATTACCGAACGCCAGAGCGCTATCTACTTGGTACCAGACACCAAAGAATACTTTGTATAATAATTTATTTAGATTTACAGTATTCTAGCAAGTTCACTTTAATAGAAACAATGTATCATTAGGATAAAAAAAAGGTACTGTTAATTAATCTAATTTCTTACTGTGTGATTAAATAGACCGATTCAATTAGTCTTAAAAATCCCACCTTAAATACAAAACAACCAAAAATTGCACGACTTCTTGAATATTCAAATGCCTTTTCTACTACTTCATTGAAAAGCACCGACATCAGATCAAAGTTTAATCATTTCTGTTTGGGTTATCGTTTTCTTTCCTTCTTTTTTTTCCACCCAAGATTCAGCCTACAGCTGATAGAATTGTTACCAAACAAAGCTTCCTTCCTCTAGTTCCTCAACCCTTTGTTCTTCCCTGGTGTTTCTCTACACCCTTACAACCCTGGAGTACTCTAGAGTTTTGGTTTAGAGCTATAATTTATCTTGTAAGATATAATTAAGTGTAGCGATGTCCCGGGAATCAATACGGCCACGACAAAGACCATTTTTTTTATATTCAGCCTCCATTGAGTGTTTATCTGGGTTGATGAATGGAGACGGAGCATGTGTGTGCCAAAACTGAAGCATGCAAATGCTACTTTGTATCTTAGGAGCAGATTGATGGGTGCAGGGAAGCCAGCTTTACAGATAATCGGTGGTGAAGGATGGTAACTTAAATGTCAGAGGTTGCTGCTAATTTTTACGAGGATTGCATATACTACAAGGATTGCTTACACTATAAAGGATTTTATGGATTGCTTACAGTATAAAGGATGTTACGCATTGCTTACAGTATTTAGGGTTTTACGTATTGCTTATAGAAAAAAATCCAAATAAAGAATTTTTATAAATATTAAAATAGAAACAAATTATTATTTTGAATTATTACGAATTATTATTTTGAATTATTACAAATGGTTATATTGAATTACTACAAATTATTATTTTGAACTATTACGTAATTATTATTTTTAATTATTAAGAATTATAATGAACTATTTTTTTGAATAATATAATATTTTTGCATACTTTCATCTAACTCCGCAGAGTATTATAACCACTCCAATTTAGATTGGGTTCCAAAAAATTAATATTTTTCCTCAGCATGTTTCAATTTTGACAGGGAGTATACAAAAAAGGAATCATATCGGTAAATATTTATGAATCGACTTAAAGCGGCCGAAGCGGCCTGGTGGCCAATTGGCTAGCTCTGGCCATTGGTACCACAAGCTTCAGGTTGGAATTGGATGTTTGTTAGTGGTTCAGAATCCACGTTAAAGTGTAGGTCCCTGTCTATTTACCCAAAAAATTTGCTCATTTAGCACTACCCTGGAGGTGCGTGCAGCTTGAAGGCAAGCTATGGACGCGGAATAACGAAGCAACTCCCGCAACGCTTTAGGATCATGTTAGACAGGGACCTACGGTTTAAAGTGGATTCCAAACCACTACAAACATCCATGGCAACGCCCAAATTCAAACCCGGAACCTGTATTACCGAACGCCAGAGAGCTATCTACTTGGCCATCAGACCCCAATGAATACTTTTTATAATAATTTATTTAGATTTACAGTATTCTAGCAAGTTCACTTAAATAGAAACAATGTATCATTATGATAAAAAAATCGTACTGTTAATTAATCTAATTTCTTACTTTGTGCTTAAAGAGACTCATATAATTAGTTCTTTCGGCCTTAAAAGAAACTTTTGTTGATTTGTATCTAAGGTGGTTACCTTAGATACAAATCAACCAAAAATTGTAAAACTTCTTGAATATTCAAATGCCTTTCCAACTATCGTATTGTAAAGCACCGACATCCGATCAAAGTTTAATCACTTATTCTGCGTTATCTTTTTCTTTCGTTTTTTATTTACCAAAGATTCCTCCTACAGCTGATAGAATTCTTACCAAACAAAGCTTTCTTCCCCCTAGTTCCTCAACCCTTTGTTCTTCCCTGGTGTTTCTCTACACCCTCACAACCCTGTAGTACTCTAGAGTTTTAGTTTAGAGCTGTAATTTGTCTTGTAAGATATAATTAAATGTAGCGATGTCCCGGGAATCAATACAGCAACGACAAAGAGAGGGCCATTTTTTTTTTCAAATTCAGCCTCCGTTGTGTGTTTATCTGGGTTGATGAATGGAGACGGAGCATGTGTGTGCCAAAACTGAAGCATGCAAATGCTACTTGGTATCTTAGGAGCAGATTGATGGGTTCAGGGAAGCCAGCTACACAGATAAGCTGTGGTGAAGGATGGTAACTTAAATGTCAGAGGTTGTAGCTAATTTTTACGAGGACTGCTTATACTGGGTGTAAAAAAAATCAGTATAAATATTTTTTACAAATATTGAAATAAAAAGAATTATTATTTTGAATTATTACTAATTATTATTATGAATTATTATTTTGAATTATTACTAATTATTATTATGAATTATTATTTTGAATTATTACTAATTATTATTATGAATTATTATTTTGAATTATTACTAATTATTATTATGAATTATTATTTTGAATTATTTCGAATTAGTAGTTTGAATAGTAACATAATATATTTGCATAATTTCATCAAACTCCGCAGACTATTATAACCATTCCAATTGATATTGGGTTCCAAAAAATATTGTTTTTCCTCTGCCTGTTTGAATTTGACAGCGAGTGTAGACAGAAGGAATGATATCGATATATATTTATGAATAGACTTAAAGATGAAGTAGTGGCCTGATGGCGAATTGGCTAGCTCTCTGGCCGTTGGTACCACTGATTTCATTTTCGAATGGGATGTTTGTTAGTTGTTCAGAATCCACGTTAAAGTGTAGGTCCCGCTCTATTTAATTAAAAAAATGTGCACAAATGACAGTAAACACCGAACCAAACCTAGATTTGATGGTTATGTTAAAACGTCACATTTCTCTTATTTATAACCAGTCAAATACTAGTTTGGTTCGGTGCTCTAAGGTCTTTTTGTGAACACTTTAGGTTAATTAGCTAATTAGATCGAAATCTACAATTTAACGTGGATTCCAAATCACTAACAAGCATCCATGCCACTGCAAGGATTTGAACCTGAAGCCTGTTGTACCAACGGCTATCAGACAGCAGTAGAATACTAAATGTACCAATGAATACATTGTATAATAATTTATTCAGATTTACAATATTCTAGCAAATTTACTTTAATAGATATTAAATGCCATTTTCACAAAAATATATAAGAATACTACAATTTAATCTGATTTCTTAGTACTTTTATGCTTAAAGAGACTGATTTAATTAGTTCTTTCAGTTGTAAAAACTCCATTAAATAGATATCAACCAAATATTTTCAAGACCTTTTGAATATTCAAATACCTTTTCGACTATCTTATTAAAAATAACCGACATTAGATCAAAGTTTAATCAATTCCGTTTGGGTTATCTTTTTTTTCCTTTTTTTTTCCATTAAAGATTCACCCTACAGCTGATAGAATTGATACCAAACAAAGCTTCCTTCCTCTAGTTCCTCATCCCTTTGTTCTTCCCTGGTGTTTCTCTACACCCTTACAATCTTGGAAGTACTTCTAGAGTTTTGGTTTAGAGCTGTAATTTGTCTTGTAAGATATAATTAAGTGTAGCGATGTCCTGGGAATCAATACAGCAACGACAAAGATGGGCAATTTTTTTTTCAAATTCAGCCTCCGTTGAGTGTTCAGCGTTTTATCTGGGTTGATGAATGGAGACGGAGCATGTGTGTGCCAAAACTGAAGCATGCAAATGCTACTTGGTATCTTAGGAGCAGATTGATGGGTACAGGGAAGCCAGCTTTACAGATAAAGCTGTGGTGAAGTATGGTCACTTAAATGTCAGAGGTTGCAGATAATTTTTGCAAGGTTTGCTTGTGCGTATAGAAAAAAATCAAAAATAAATATATTTTTATAAATATTCAAAATAGAAAAGAATTTATTTTTCAATATATCCGAAGTAAGAATTAAAATTTTTGTATTTTACTAAATTTTATAGGCTTATAGAAATTTAAACCTAGATTTTAAAAATCATATTTAGCCTTTCAGTTTACAAAATCAAGATATAGAGATAGATAAATAAATAGATATTACAGTAAAGGTGATTAAAGTGGTGATTATGCATAATCACCGGTTGACTAATACAATGATTATGCATAATCACCGATTAATCACATTCACCCGATAATCACATTTAATTCATCATTATTCAATTTGGGACAATATAAATGATATAATTTTTTAAAAATTTACAAAAATTATCTTTTTCAGACCTCAGTATTATAAATTATTTGTTTAAAATTAAAAAAAAATGTATATTATATAACATACATAACAACAATAACTATAATAATGAAAAAAAAAAACATTAATTTTCTCAAAAGATTTCATCATTGCTCCAAAACTATACCATGAAAAAATTCGTTTGTTATTTTAATTAATTAGAATAGATATTAATTTTAGAACAATAAAAAATGGCAGAATTAAGTAAAAGTACACGACATTAATTTTATAAATCAGCTTCACAATTTTCTCCTTTCTCAAATTGAAACCAAAAATAAAAACATATATATTTTATAATTACAATCACCTTGTTCCCAAGTGACAGTTTAGATAAGATGACAAACGATTCAGGCACCCTTGTTAAAAAACGTAAACAAAATGGCTATCTCGTAGATAAAACGAAAATTGTATCAAAGTAACGATTTTTAATTTTTCACCTTGAAAATCAAAGTAAATGAACGATAGAAAAATTTTGCGATCGCTAACAAAGCCAAAAGCATATCACCCTAACTTCCTCCCACGCTAGATCAGAAACAATTTCCGTAAAAACCAACCTCCCACCGAATCGTCTGCCCCCACACGATCACTTATCGGCTAATGGGGGCCAATAGACCACCCCCTCAATCCCAGATGAGTGCCTCTCACACGAGATTATAGAGTCCCCACCAACTCTATTGACGAACAACTCCCTTCCTAGTACATCCCCCTCCCTTTCTGGTACTAGAGTAGCCATCGTGCATTAACGGCAAACAAATGCTGGCGATAAATCGGCTCGCGTGATACCATATTTTTTTTTCTACAATTTTTGTTATTTACTTAATTTATTTCAATCTTTTTTTTCCGTAGAAAGTTCGTGCTACGGTTTGATGAATTTATACAGGGAATATTATTGATGATGGAATGGAGAAAATCATTAATTATCTATAGCTTCCGTTCGAAGGGGGTTGCAGGTGGCAAACGATTTC
This sequence comes from Caerostris extrusa, assembly GCA_021605095.1. Taxonomy (NCBI): domain Eukaryota; kingdom Metazoa; phylum Arthropoda; class Arachnida; order Araneae; family Araneidae; genus Caerostris; species Caerostris extrusa. Next base: position 27,326 of record BPLR01009437.1, on the reverse strand, counting down.
TCTAGGAATCAGATATAAAATTAAATGTGGCAGGTTGGGGAAGGGGGGAATGCAGAAAATTGATTGGTTACTGAAAGTTGCAAGGTCGTACATCATACGATAGCAGTCAATTGTGAAAAGTACATACTTTTACATAAATCATTTTTTATAAAAGTTAGTATCCATGGTTGTCTTTAATTAATATTCTATACAGTAATATATAGAAGAAAAAAAAAAACAAAAAAATTAATAATTATACTCGAGATAAATTAATTAATAATTAACTCGATATATATTTTAAATTATAAAAATTCATACGTTACTAAAAGTACGTACTTTTGTACTGTGAAAAGTACGAGTACATATATTACACAAATCACTTTTTTTTAAGTTAGCAACCATGGTTGTCTTTAATTAATATCCTCTATAGTAGCATACAGAAAAAGTAAAAATTAATCTTTAATAATTATAGCTTGAAATGAATAAATAAAATTAATAATTTACTTGAGATATAATTTAAATTCTACAAGTACATGAAAAGTATATATTTTACACAAATAACTTGTTTTTAGGAGATAAGATCCATGGTTGCCTTTGATTAATATTCTACACAGTAGTATACAGAAAAAATAAAAAATAATTTTTAGTAATTATAACTCAAAATAAATAAATAAATTAATTAATAATTAACTTGAGATATATTTTAAATTCTAAAAGTACATAATTTTTGTACTGTGAAAAGTACATAATTTACAAAAATCACTTTTTTTTAGAAATTAACATGCATGATTGCCTTTAATTAATATTCTGTATAGCAACATACAGAAAAAGTAAAAATAAATTTTTAAAATTTATAACTCGAAATAAATAAATCAATTAATTAATAATCAACTCGATACATAATTTAAATTTTAAAAACTGTGCGACCTTTTACTTATAATATGATTTTAGAATAAGTATTACATGTTGCATGTCTTTAAGTAGGTATGTATGATAACCTGGACTCCAGTTCATAATTCGATATTTTTGAAGGTGTGATAAGGTATAACCACTATGTATAGCTTGTTATTAAATTAAATATTAAATAGGTAAATAAAATATCAAGATATAAACAGATAAACTTCCACTTTAAAAATAAATTGATATTATGACTGCCATGAACATTGTATAATAGTCCAAAAGTTTGATAAAAGTAACATGCAGGAAAAAAAAAAATAACATGCAATAAAAAAAAAAAAAAAAAAAGGATTCAAGACATAAGTGGCAATCATGGTTGCCTTTAACTAATATCCTATACAGTAACATATAGAAGAAGTAAAAATTAATTTTAGTAATTATTACTCGAAGTAAATAAATTAATTCATTAATAATTAACTCGATATATATTTTAAATTCTGAAAATGGTACAAGCTTTTACTTATATACTGATTTTAAAATAAATATTACATGTTGCATGTCTTTAGGAAGGTATGTATAATAACCAACTCATGATTCGATAGTTTTTGAAGGTGTGATAAGGCCTAACCATTATGTACACCTTGATATTAAATTAAATAATTAAATAAGTAAATAAAATATCAGATGCCTGATAGCTGAGTGATTAGCTTTGGCACTTGGTGCCACAAGTTCGGAGGTGCCATAACTGTGTGTAGTGGTTCGGAATCTACTTTAAGCCGTAGAACCAGGTCTATTATGACTGTAGGGCTGACAAACCTATCTCTTAAAAAGTAAACATTGCCTGACTACTAGCAGTAGACAGACGGCCTTGGTCTACAATGAGGCTGTGGCGTCAATGAAGAAGAAATAAAATATCAAGATATAAACAGGTGAATATCCACAGTAAAAACAATATAAACAAAACAAATTAAAAACATCCGAAAGAAACATTTAAATTGAGAGATAGTTATCTCTTAATATAAATATTTGATTTTATAATAATAAATATTAAATCCATTGGTACTTTTAATAAATCTTATTTTATGATGCTACCATGTCTAGATTTATTGGGAAAATTGCTTTTCTTTGAAAATAATACATCGATTCTGCAAACTCGCTTTCCATTTGCAAAATTCAATTTTAATTGTCAACTAAAAACAAACGACTCTACTTATCTAAACAACCTTGGCTAACTGTTTGTATGAAATATATTATGACTGATAAAATGTGTTACTGTACCTCAAAGCATAACAAAACATGATTTGAATACAAAATAATTCTTTGCATTCAAAACTATCTTCAAATGAAATCAGAATAACCAAACACAGTGCAACCCGCTAGATGTTATTAATCGCTACTGAATTTGAGCAGAAAATAACGCTAATTGTTAACCGACCATCCTGCTCTACTGAATGAATGACTCACTTTTCAGAATTCACGCCGTCTATATTGACATTTATTTTTAATAATGAATCATAGATTTATGTGTCAATCTAAATACTTGTTTTTGTAAAAAATAATAATGAATCCCTTAGTATTTTCAATAAAACTTATTTTATATATCTACTTTGTCTTGACCTATTGTGGAAATCGCTTTTGTTTGACAGCGATACATCAAATAAGCAGACTCAGTTTCCATTTGCAAAATTCGATTTTAACTGTCAACTGAAAACAAATGACACTGTAATCTAAACAACCATGGCTAACTGTTTGCATGAAACAGATTATGACTGATAAAATGTGTTACTGTACCTCTAAACATAACCATACAAGATTTGAGTATAGTTCAAAAGTTTGGTAAAAATAACACAAGAATAAAAAAAATCGAGTTCAAAGCATGAGTCAATTACTTATTCTTAAATTACACAAGAAAAAGCCAAACAGAAAAAAGGAATTTCAAAAGATGCACAACATTTAGGCAACGTGTTTGGAAGATAAACTATGTTTGTACACTTATATAGGATATAATAATGTTTATCGCAATCATTTTATAGCGACTATATACGAAATAAATGACTTCATATTAATATTAATTTAGAAATAAAAATAAACTATTTCTTCTTTCTACTCCATAATGAAGGCAACTCTCATCTGAAACATTTTGGATTAGCACTGTATGCAACAGATTTTTAAGTGAATCTCTTTTTGGAAATCATTACCTGCATTAACGTTAATTTTTAATGAAGAAACATAGATTTTATTTATCACCTAATATTCAATCTAAATTCTTGTTTTTGTAAAAAAAAATAACGATAAATCCCTTTGTATTTTTAATAAATCTTATTTTATATTCCTACCATGTCTTGATTTATTGTTGAAATATAGTATTTGACAATAATGTATCTATCTCACTCTCCATTTGCAAAATTCGATTTTAATTGTCAACTAAAAACAAGCGACACTACTTTTCTAAGCAAACATGGTTAACTGTTTGTACGAAAGAGATTATGAATGATAAAATGTGTTACTGTACCTCAAAGCATAACAAAAACACGATTTGAATACAAAATAATACTTTGCATTCAAAACTATCTTCAAATGAAACCAGCATAACCAAACACAGTGTAACCCACCGCTAGTTGTTATTAATCGCTACTGAATTTGAGCAGAAAATAACGCTAATTGTAAACCGACTATCCTGCTCTACTGATATGATAAATTGGAAAACCTTTACCTCTCGCATTCCAATTAAACGTGATAAATTGGCACCAGTCTTTTGCGCGAGTAGAAAAATCCTTGCCCTGTTCCATCCTGGCATATTTATACTAGAGCATACCTAGCAAAAATATCTTGGGTAAATGGTTTTAGCGAGAATTGCCATTAGTCATGTCCTTTCCAACAGGTGTGCTGGCTTCGGGTTTGATTAGTTTTGCTCGCCATTTAATGGAAGGTGTAACGCCTGATTTTGTTACCATGGTAAGCAGTTTATTAGATTCACTACTTGTTAATGCATCGTTATACGACGGAGTGATAGAGGTGATATTATTTTCAAATGCATATTCATTTATCTTGGATTGGGCTTCACAATGAATTTATGTTATGGTAATTTATTTCTGGATTCGCATATGGAATACAAAGTTGCAGTTTCCCAAAATTATGTGTGTTTTTAGTTGTGATTTTTTTTTTTTTTAAATATTGTTTTCCTTTCCTGTTTTCTTACTTTCGATTTTCTCATGGGTAAATTAATTACTATTCTGCCCGACTCGTGGCTCAGTTTCAATGGACGCTGCTGGTCAGAATTAGGGCGGAGATTCAATCCATTGGTGGTTTTGCTGTAGACACTGTTTCAAAAATCGAGGAGATTCGATGGCTAATACCGAAGTAGTTTTGCTTTGTTAGTCAGACTACCTGGTGGAAGGTTTTCCGGGTTTACTTCCATACAATACGCAATTCGGGGTAGTTTTCTCTAAAAGTCCTCCCGGAAGGCATTGCCCTACTTTTTCTGTAACTTGGATCCAAGTCAGACTTCTACCTACAGATGTACCATCCCAACAGAAGGGTGATGTCCCCTCTTTCCATGCAGCCACACTGGTTCATGGACTTGGTCTAGATGTTGCTGTCTACCAAGTGGGATAAGAAACAATAAACAGCATTACTATTCTATTATGTACCGATTTTAATTGTTTCAGACCAGAGTTTTATCATGAAGCTCATTTTAGCTGACTACAAAATTATAATAATTGTGTCTTTATTCTGATAAATTTTCAGATTCCTACACTTAATAAAGTATGATTAAAATTAAAAAGTAATTTATTAATTAATAATTAATTTTTAAAACAAAAATGAACATCTATTTCATCTTCAGTCACCATTATGTTAACAACCACGGATGAAATTCTTTATTTATTAGGGAACAAGGAGAGATTGGTTTGATTTGTCACTTTCATTCCTTTCACCCTAGGGCTATTTATACTAGAACCTAATTTTAAAGTGGATGTTGCACATCACTATCAAACTATGTTTATCCATGGCACCGCCAGGTTCGGAAACTGGTGGTGGCATGAATGTTTGTTAGTGGTTCGAAATCCACGTTAAACCGCAGGTCCGATCTGATTAGCCTAAAGTATGCTCAAAATAACCGTAGAGCGACAAACCAAACCCATTAGGATTTGAACATGACGACTGTGATACCAGATTTCTAGCCACTTGAACATCAGGCCGCTATGAGTGACAGAATGAATGTAAAACACCACGTTTTCATGAAGATAAAATGTCTTCTTTTCGAATTTTAGTATAATTGCTTCAAACATTTGACTGTATGAAAGACAATATGTAAAAACTTTCATTTTGCTTTCCAAATTGTAGCAGTTCGAATCCACTTTAACAATCCACAGGAATCCACTTTAAACAATAGGTCCCGGTCTAATTACCCTAAAGTGTACAAAAAATTGACCGTAGAGCGAAACCCAAATCTAAAATATCAATGTTAAATTTGTCTCACTTATCTTCCACAATTTTCCAGAGTCATATTCAATGTTCTGGGATGCCATTTATATAAAGCTTAAAAGCCCAAATGATCAGTATTCATAGCAGACACGACTAGTACTTCGGAGGGATGAATTTAAATAGAAAAGTCTCGATTCCGGTTTCATTTCTCGTTTATTTTTTCCAAATATAAAGCAGTAGTCGTAGAAGTACGACTGGTATCCTAAACCTGATGAAATTAACACAGTGAAAATTTAGACATATTAAATACGAGCTATCCAACAGGTTAAAATACCAGTATTGTGGCTTGCATAGGTTGGTTGTATCGGTTGCAATTATTTGCCTTATTCCTGGTTTGTCAAGATTTGAATGGTATCTTGTGACATTCTTGAAATTTGTCCAGCAATTAAATGTCTAATTTCGAACGATGTTACAGGTAATTGATGGTCAAAACGATGGATCAATCCATGGTCAAATTGATGGATTCTCACAAAAAGGGGAATACTGTCATGATTATTGGTTGTTAACCCCACTTGTCATTATGACAATTTAAAATAATTTGTATCAAATTAAAAAAATTTCATTACAATAGTATCATATTCGGCTCAATATGAGAAATGTAGAAAACGTTTTTAGCAAATGAAACCCAATTAAAAGCAAATTGAGTATTATTTGTCTCATTTATTTAAAAAAGAAACTTTTTCAATTAAATAGTTCAATCAATGGTTTATTGTTAAACTTTTTTTCAATCAATAGTTGTTATTGAACTAAATTGTTTCAAAAATCCCTTGAAAAATCCAAAAGAATTCCTTCAAAAATAATCATGGCCAACAACACATTTTAATTCTAAAAGTAATATTGATTTAAAAGACAGAACGTCATATATTTCAGAAAACTGTAACTTTTTTTACCATTATAATAAACACTGTTTCGAATTCGTTCTTCGATTTTCTACAGATGTATTGTTCTAACACTCGATGCGAGAACGATTGGATACCGAAATATTACGTTTATTCGCCATAAGTGTTCGACCACCTGAATACTAGCCTAAGGGTTCTTGGAAGAAAGGGAAACAATGAGGGAAAAACAACCTACCAAAAAGAGGGAAAAACATAAGGAAAAGGGAAAAAGAAAAACTTTCGTTTGCTCGAGTTAATGGCAGAAGGTTCTTATTCACAGCTGTCGTCGGTCAAAAGAAAATAAGATTATTGGAGCCCGCAGTTTTGAAGGAAAGTAACGGATATAATGGCGGAAAAATTATCTGCTGCAAATGTTATAGATTGCTTGGAATGCAAAATAAAGATTGTATGTAATGTACTGGAAAAAAATTATTTATAGATTTCAGAATACTGAGTCATATTCGTACTCAGAAGAAATATTTCAATGCGATGTATTCAAATATTTACGGTCCATAAAAAAATTTAAATATTTAGACATTTTTTAATGTTGTTACGAAGTCTTATAATTATAATTGAATCACTGATTGCAAAAATTTCAGAAAGTGCATGGTTTTTTTTTTTTTTCACAAGTTTAAGTTTATGCTATTTTTACATGTTTATGCTATTTAAATATCACTTTTGTAAAGGAATATTTAAATATCACTTTTGTATACAGAAAAAAATTCCAATGTGATGTTTTGAAATATTTATATTGCATTAAAAAATTCGAATATTTACAAAGTTTTTAAATGTTGTTATGAAGTAATTATAATTGAATCACTAATGGCAAAAATTTAAGAAATAACATGAGATTTTTTTAAAAAGTTTGAGTCTGTGTTGTTTTTTACAATCTAAAGGAATATTTATATAAAGGAACAGTGATTGAATATATGATGACGTCTGATTGTTTAAAATCTCATGGCCAGCGAACAATAGATGAAATAGTGCAGAAGAAATCTCACGAATCAATACTTTGTGATGTCTTTACACCAAATACTGGTGGTAACACTGTATGTATCTGATAATCTTGATGGAACTGCTTGATGTGTTTGTTGTATTGATGTGTTTGTTGCTTTGTAGATTAAAGTCCTTGATTATAAAACTTTTTGGATCAATTATAAAAAATTTTCTTTCTATTGATTCTCACAAGTACAGAAAGACTTAAAATAGCCTTTTTAACCTTTGCGATACAAAATGTTTTTGCTTCGTACGTTGTTGTCCTTAATTATAAAACTTTTGTGATCAATTATAATTTTTTTTTTTTTTTATTTTCAATTGATTGAGTTGAATTATTTCGGAAGATGTCCACCGTGTGTCCAGTATGTTATTCAAAATTTAAATTGACTGAAATATTTCCATTTTTTTTTTTAAATCATTATTCCATACTGAATATAACTTCTAGTTCATTGCATTTTTAAACCTTTTTAAAAATCATCATCAATATAATCAAACCTTAAACCAAAATCGTGGATGTCAGCATTTTAATATTTGTTTAGCAATCTTGCTGCAAAATACTAAAAGGAATTTTTCCTAAGTAATTAAATTCAATAAACAATATCATTTAAAAATAATTGCCATTAAATGAATTTGATGGAAGATTTAAAAAAAAATTATTTCTTACACTATTTTCCTCACCATTTGTAAAATATTCTATCAACACATATTAAACAGCATGTTATTTCGAGTATCTCATCTAATACCGACCAGATCATTCATACTGGTTTATTGACTTGAACAACAAAAAACGATGATTTTCTCCTCTGGTCCTTTCAGTTGTTCTCCCCTCCTGTTCCCACTCCATTCGAACCGACACCGCATCCCAATGATGCCTCCGCGGCGATGATCACTCCCATGTGCATCGTTTGCTGCACACCTCTGAACAGCTGGGGGGTTGGGCTGCTCGTGCTGTTCCTCCCCTCCCTTTCCTGTGCCCCCCTCTCTCCGTGCATTCGTTATGTGCACGGAAGCGCCGTGTTTAATTAGTTCTTTGTTTCGCGTGTCGGTCATCTGTATCCGCGAATTTCCGTCTCCGCGTAATGTAATTACTCATACTGTAGTAAAAGGTATTTTTGTGTCATTGGATCAAAAGCGAATGCACTAGGAATATACTTTTGGGACGAGCAAATGGACATGAAATATGCATCATAAAAAAGTGTCATATGTGTCTTAACACTTTTTCTCCAATATCCGAATGGGTGTTATTAGTATGATGAATGTTTAGTGTGCCAAAATCGCCAACTTGGCGAAATTTATTATTGTTATCGAAAAAATGTTGAAAAACTTTTTTTCAACATATTTTCAATAATCTTTTCGATAATTCGATCATTTTAAATGATTTTTGGAAAGTATTTACAATATAGGCGATATTTAGTCGAAATCGCCAATTTGGCGAAATTTATTATTTGTTATCGAAAAGATAATGAAAAAGTGATTTTGGGGAAGTATTGCTTTCATTCTCTGAAATATCTAGTAAATTGTTATTATTTTGATGAATGTTTAAGCCAAAATCGCCATCTTTATGAAATTTATTTTTTTCTTATCGAAAAATATAATTTTGGAATGAGTGAAAAAATAAAATACGCTATAAAAAATTAACAATCAATAATATTAAAATGCATTACAATGATAACATATTGCTTTCATACTTTCTGAAAATATATAATAAACTGTTATTAATTTGATGACTCTTAGCCAAAATCGCCAAATTGGCGAAATGTATTATTTGTTATTGAAAAAAGATATAATTTTGGGATGAGTGAAAAGAATTAGAATGCGTTATAAAAAGTGTAACAGCGTATTCTTCAATAAAATGTCTAATAAGTTGGAAATATCTAATAAGCTGTTATTAGTGTGGTGAATGTTTAGTCAGATTATCTAGTTGGCGAAATTTGGTTACTTGTTAACGAAAAAAGACATAATTATAGGCAAAATAATTAAAGTGCTCTATAAAAAGTGTGATTATGTACTGTTTAATACTTTCTAGAAATATAAGCTGTTTAAATATATAGTGCTGTTCCACCCTTCCTTTTCCTGCCCCCCCCCCCACTCACTGTGCATTCGTTATAGGCACGGAAGCCTCGTGTTTTAATTAGTTCTTTGTTTCGCGTCTCGGTCATATGTATCCACGAATTTACGTCTCCGCGTAATGTAATTACCTCACACTGTAAAAGGTATTTTGTGTCGTTGGATCAAAAGCGAATGCACTCGGAATATGTGTTTGGGATGAGTAACCCCTGGCAAATGAACATGAAATATGCATCATAAAAAAGGTTCATAGTGTCTTAACACTTTTTCGCCAATATCCGAATGGTTGTTATTAGTATGATGAATGTTTGCCAAAATCGCCAATTTGGCGAAATTTATCATTTAATATTGAAAATGATATAATTTTGGAGTGGATGAAAATAATTAAAATACTTTATAAAAAGTTAAAAATCAATTATATTAAAACGTATTGCTTTAATACTTTCTGAAAATAATTAATAAATTGTTATTAATTTGATGACAGATTGATAATTTGATGATTAATTTTTTGATGCCCAAATCGCCAACTCGGCGAAATTTATTATTTGTTACAGAGACAGTTACGTGTAAGACGGTGAAAATTTAATTTGGGGAAAATGTGATAACGTATTTCTTTAATACTGTCTGGCAATATCTAATAAGCTGTTTGTATCTAATAAGTATCTAATAAGTTGTTTGGTCATCTGTATTCGCGAATTTCCGTCTTCGCGTATTGTAATTACTCATACTGTAAAAGTACTGTACTGTTTTTTGTAATCATTCGATCAAAAGCAAACTCAGTAGGAATATGCTTTTGGGACGAATAACCTCCAGTAAATGGACATGAAATATGCATCATAAAAAAAGTGTCATATGTGTCTTAGCGCTTTTTTCGCCAATATCCGAATGGGTGTTATTAGTGTGATGAATGTTTGCCAAAATCGCCAGTTTGGCGAAATTTATTATATATAATCGAAAAAGATACGATAATGGAAAATATGATTTTGGGAAAAGTATGATAACGTATTTCTAAACACTTTCTGTATATATTTAATAAGTTGTTATTAGTTTGACGAATGTTTAGCCTAAATCGCTAAATCGGTAAAATTTCTTATTTGTTATCAAAAATTATATAATTCCTTTAATACTTTCTGGAAACATCAAAAGAATTTTATTAGCTTGGTGATTGTTCAGCCAAACTCGCCAATTTGGCGAAATTTATTTTTCAAAAAGGATAAAAATTTAGGATGAGTGAAAAGTAGGAAAATGCACTATAAAAATGTCATAACGTACTGCCTTAACACTTTATAACAATATCCAAAACGTTGTAATTAGTTTGTTGAATTTTTAGCTAAAATTATCAGCGTGGTAATATTTATTTTTTCTTAATAAAAATAAATAATTTTGCGATGAGTATCTTGTAAGAAATGGGCACGAAAATGTGTTATAATTTCTTTCATGACGAAATGTAATTACTTTAACGCATTATTTCAGAAAATTCTCAAAATTTCACAAATATATTCACTCATTTTTTAAACTTATCAATGGTTTCAATATTAGCTTAAAAATGTTGGCGAGGAAAATGTCTTTCATTTAAATCTCATTAAAATTACCTAAATAATTCTTTTAAAATGCAAAGCGGATTTTAAGACTCGATTTGATGTCTCCTGGCTATGCATTCATTAAATGCACTATAAAAATTATAAAATCTCAACTTCATCATCAAAACAAATCGATTTAACTGAAGTCATTGTAAAAATGGCATTGAACAAGCAATTTGCTTGGCTCGTGGCCTAGTGGCTATGTGTACTCTTAGCATTCTAAAGATCTCAGTGTATAATAAGCTGGCAGCATATACTGCAGTCACCGCTTTCAGAAACGGAAGGCTCTCAAATGCGTCGTGGTAATCATTAAAAGTTCAGCACGAAAGTAATGTACTGTCATCTCCTGTCATTGGGAAGAGGAGACGGTAGGATGTCCCCCTAAAAAAATATATATAAGCAACTTATTCAGCGAATTTAAAAAAAAAAAAAAACATCCCTGTCACAATTAATGATGGCAAATCTCAACAGCAAAAACAGAAAAACATGTACGAAATTCTTAAAAATGCGAATTTAATCAATTTTAATGCCATGACAAAATTTGATTATATAATTAAAAAGCTATAAATATCTTGAAAGATTGTAATGTTAAATTTGAAAGCAAATTAAAGTTATTTTTTTAATTTCCAAAATTAAAAAAATATATATATATATTAACTTCCTTTTTTTTGCTAAATTGGTTACAATTATAACAAAAAATAATATTAGCAAACACAGTGATTGGCAAAAGGAGTTGCAATTTTTCTAAAATATTTTTAAACGCCACACCACATTTTAAAAATATGCCCAGTTTGGCGACTTGGCGAAATAGAACGGATTAAAAATATAATCCAATCAAAATATTTTAGATGTTTAAACTTCAAGCATATTTGATTAATCATAAACTTATATGCCTTAATTATATACATAAATATATTTGCATCCATAATATAGAAATACGATAATATTTAAAAGTAAACTTTTATGTAATTAAACTTAAGTTCAATATGAAATACAAGGTTAATGTTGACAGCGTCAACAAAATGTATGTATATGCAAATTTGCGCAACGATTAAATGAACATACCATTACACGTTTGCTGATCAAACAGTTAACTAATGAATGTCAACATATTATATAAATTTCAAGATTTCAACATTATTGCATGCTTATGATGATGAGAATTACAATAAAACAGAATATTTTAAGAATCAGTCTAAATCAGCGAAATGTTTTTCTATGTATACATTTTTGCCATTATAGCACGTAATAAGAAATGTAATAATAGCTGAATTATTCATTTTGATATGAAGTATTAAGTAGAATTTCAAATAAATTAACGTTAAGAATGGCTGCTTTAATTTTATTTTATTCATCATAGACTTCTATTATAGGTTATTCATTGCTTTAAGGCAAATGTGTGAGCGTTGAATTTTGGAACTAGAAAAGCTTAGTTTACAGGGGAATCTCAACTTTGTGATGAATCTGAAGGTGATAGATTTATGAAATCTTAAACTGAATAGTGGTTTTTTTAGATGCAACCAGGTCAACTATAACTGGAATCTAATACTTAGTAGGGACATCCTCAAGCTGTGATAGACATATAGCTGTCACAAGCTTTCACAAAAACTTTTGCTGTCCCAAACTGAAATAAACACACATGCCACAAGCTGTCATAGAAACTTAACTGTGGCACGGGTATCATATTCATATAGTTGTCAATTTGAACATTCACCAATCTTGCTGTTTATTTGGCAGCTAAAAAATCAGGCAGACAGATATTTTAATTAATGAAGCTTTCTGGCCTCAAAGTTACCATGTGAAATCTAAATATTTGAAACTATACAGAAGTTACAATAAAATCACATAATACTGGAATAACAGCTGAATGACTCGAGTAATATTGAAGACTTGACATAACGAATTCGTAAGCCTTGAATAAATTGAACCTTTATTAAGTGCATTTTTGAAGTTGGATAAGAACACTTGAATCCGTAGTGTTTGCAAGTCAGAGTGGGATTGTAGTTTTCAATGGAAAATTTAATAGGATAAAAGGTTATGTAGGATATGATAAAGGTTATGATATGCACAATATGAAATTATGACATGCATATCTTACTATTATGATATGCATAATATTCAAATATTTGACATGCATACTATAATGTACGACATGTATACCATGACAGTATGACAAGCATACCATGATCGTATGAAATGGTATATTTAGTAACTATTTTCAAATATTAATTTTGTGGTAACTACAAAAGTGCTGGTGGCTATTATTACTGCTTAATTGCACCTCCTGAATTTTATCTGCAACGAAACGCAAACGTGAGCCTATTACTTTGAAAAATTCTTCAAAAACAAAACATCAAATAACTCCTTAAAAATATTAGTAAAAATAAATTACGATATCCAAAACTATTCTAACTCTATTTCCAATTCGACTTTTCAAAAGTGAATTTTGAAAGTTAAGTTAAAGAAACAATGTTTAACTTTCAAAAATTATAAACAAGAACTAAAAAAATTTTTTTTTTTTTCACTCCCTCTAGTTAAACATCATTGTCAGTGAAAAAGTTTTAACATTTTTGGTATCAAAAATTTATATTACGAAACATTTAATGTTACTATTAATGATTAAGAAGCTAAAATTTTAATAACATTATTAATAATTAATAATACTTGTAAGAACAACTGATAAAAAAATTCAAAACTTTTATAAAATCCTTGCTCAAAAATAAATTTAAATCGTGACAAAAGTGATAAGGTAAAAGCAATTAAGAAAAGAAAAAAGTACTAAAATAAATGTATATACACAATTTATTTTTTTTCAAAAAAAAGGTTTCTGTATTAAAATTACAAAAATAAATAAATAAATAAAACTTAAAATTGATAAAAAAAAAAGAAATATTAATATGGGTAACTGAATTTTTTTTCCTTTTTGTCCAAGAAAAAAATCAAAAATGAAAGTTCCCAGACCACCAAATTGCAAAAACAAATTGTAATTATCTATGCTGCTATGATAGATGGTTTTAGCTCATCTATTATGCATATATTTAAGACAGTTTAATATGCGAGGAACACGTAGATACAAATAGTCTCTCTTCTGCATTTTTAAAGTGAAAATGGCGTCTTAATCAAGTTTTAGGGGAAAATGGCTTTTAGGGAAAATTAAATCCCTTTAATTTTATATATTACTTGAGTAAAAGTATTTATTCACCTTTCAAGGAGCTAAGATTTGTCCCAGTAACCATTTGTAATTAGTTAGAAAAGGTGATTCCTTGTGATATTTTGAGGATTTATTAATTTTTCCCTTTTCGGGATTTAAGTCTGGAGGAGGAATTAATTGCTATAGCGGGGTTGCTAAGCAACCTGATTTCAACAAGAGACTTGGCGTTAAATATTTTGAATATTTTTTTACTTGTATTATTAAAACAATTTGAAAGAATGTCGGTTTCCAAGTAAAATTATGTGAGATTAATTACTTTTTTTGCTATAATTCAGAAATCCTTTTCAATAATAAAGTTATAAAAAGAGTTTTAAACTACTACTTTTTTAAAAAAATTAGATTAAATTAAATTTTATTTTTAATAATAAAAATAGTAATTAAATGACAGTTTTATTATATTTTTTAGCTATTTTTATAAAATATAATATAAATTTAATGTTTCCATACGTCTTTTAAATGTACATATATATATACAGGGTGATTATAATTTCTGTTGCGCGGTGACACAGATTTCGAATTCGAGTCCCGGTGGTGCCATGGATGATTGTTGTCGTTCGTAATACACTTTAAACCATAGGTCAAGGTCCATTAAGAATGTAGGGACCTATCCCTTAACTAAAAAAGACATATACTGTCTCAAAATATGCCAGTAGGTAGATGACCTTGAATCACCACGCGGCTGCTGCGGAAATAAAGATTGGTTTGATTTACTTTTTTTGCTCTATCATTTTTGTCATCTTGTGCACACGAGGGCTAAACAGACCTAGACCTACATTTTAAAGTGGATTCGAACCACTCACAAATATCCATGCCACCACCAGGAATATTGCCGCATAAAAGAAGATCATGAATTTTATCTGAAAACTAAGGCAAATGTGAACCAATTACCTAGAAAACTACCAATTACCTACTACCAATTACCAAACTACTACCAATTACCTACTATTAAAAGTTCTTCAAAAGACAAAAGACAACAATCTCATGTAATAAATTTTTGTTAAATCAAATTGCCGGATCCAAATCTATTCTAAAGTAATTTCAGGTAGACTTTTCAAAAGTTTAGTAAAAGAAATAGTACTTAATTCTGAAAAGTTATAAAAAGACTCCATAAATATTAATTTTTTTCCAAACCGTAAATTAAACATTATTTTCACTAAAAAAGGTTTTAATATTTATGGCATAAAATATTTACATTTTGAAATTTTAATGTCATTGTTAATAATTAAGAATCCATAATTTTTATAACATTATTAATAATTAATAATATTTGTATGTACAACTGATAAAAATTCAAATCTCTATAAAATACTTGTAGAAAATTAATTTAAATCGTCACAAAAGGTGATAAAAAAGAAAAGAAAAAGCTATTAAGAAAAAATTTAGTATTAAAATAAAAGTAATAACACAATTTCCATTTCCAAAAATGTTTCTGTATTAAAATTCCAAAAAAAAAAGATTAAAACTTAAAATTAATTAAAAAAAATGAAATATTAATATGGGTAACTTAATTTTTTTTTTTCCTTTTTTTGTCCAAGAAAAATTAAAAATGAAAATTCCCAGACCACCAAATTGCAAAAACAAATTGTAATTATCTATGCTGCTATGATAGATGGTTTTAGCTCATCTATTATGCATATATTTTAAGACAGTTTAATATGCGAGGAACACGTAGATACAAAATAATCTCCATTCTGCATTTTTAAAGTGAAAATGGCGTCTTAATCAAGTTTTAGGGAAAATGGCTTTTAGGGAAAATTAAATCCCTTTAATTTTATATATTACTGAGTAAAAATATTTATTCACCTTTCAAGGAGCTAAGATTTCTCCCCAGTATCCATTTGTAATTAGTTAGAAAAAGGTGATTCCTTGTGATATTTTGAGGATTTTATTAATTTTTCCCTTTTTCGGGATTTAAGTCTGGAGGAGGAATTAATTGCTATAGCGGGGGTTTGCTAGGCAACCTGATTTCAACAAGAGACTTGGCGTTAAATATTTTGAATATATTTTTAACTTGTATTATTAAAACAATTTGAAAGAATGTAGGTTTCCAAGTAAATTAATGTGAGATTAATTACTTTTTTTCTATAATTCAGAAATCCTTTTCAATAATAAAGTTATAAAAGAGTTTTAAACTACTACTCTTTTTAAAAAATTAGATTAAATTAAATTTTATTTTTAATAATAAAAATAGTAATTAAATCACAGTTTTATTATATTTCTTAGTTATTTTTATAAAATATAATATAAATTTAATGTTTCCATAACCGTCTTTTAAATGTACATATATATATACAGGGTGATTATAATTTCTGTTGCGCGGTGACACAGATTTCAATTCGGAGTCCCGGTGGTGCCGTGGATGATTGTTGTCGTTCGTAATACACTTTAAACCGTAGGTCCCGGTCCATAAGAATGTAGGGACCTATCCCTTGACTAAAGACATATACTGTCTCAAAATATGCCAGTAGGCAGATGACCTTGACTCACCACGGGGCTGCTGCGGAAATAAAGATTGGTTTGATTTACTTTTTGCTCTATCATTTTTGTCATCTTGTGCACACGAGGGCTAAACAGACCTAGACCTACATTTAAAGTGGATTCCGAACCACTCACAAATATCCATGCCACCACCAGGAATATTGCCGCATAAAAGAAGATCATGAATTTTATCTGAAAACTAAGGCAAATGTGAACTAATTACCTATTAAAAGTTCTTCAAAAGACAAAAGACAACAATCTCATGTAATAAATTTTTGTTAAATCAAATTGCCGGATCCAAATCTATTCTAAAGTAATTCCAGGTAGACTTTTCAAAAGTTTAGTAAAAGAAATAGTACTTAATTCTGAAAAGTTATAAAAAAGACTCATAAATATTAATTTTTCCAAACCGTAAATTAAACATTACTTTCACTAAAAAAAGGTTTTAATATTTATGGCATAAAATATTTACATTTTGAAACTTTTAATGTCATTATTAATATAATTAAGAATCCAGAATTTTTATAACATTACTAATAATTAATAATATTTGTCTGCGCAACTAATAAAAAATTCAAATCTTTCTATAAAATACTTGTTGAAAGTTAATTTAAATCGTCACAAAAAGTGATAAGGTAAAAGCAATTAAGAAAAAAAGTATTGAAATAAAATAATATATATACACAATTTATTTTTCAAAAGATTTCTATATTAAAATTACAAAAAAAGGAGAAAACTTAAAATTAATCATAAAAAATGAAATATTAATAAGAAAAAGTACTAAAATAAAAAGTATATGCACAATTTCTTTTTTTCAAAAAAAGGTTTCTGTCTTAAAATTACAAAAAAGATAATAATGATAAATAAATAAAACTTAAAATTGATAAAAAAAATGAAATATTAATATGGGTAAATGAATTTTTTTTCCTTTTTTGTCCAAGAAAAATCAAAAATGAAAATTCCCAGACCACCAAATTGCAAAAACAAATTGCAATTATCTATGCTGCCATGATAGATGGTTTTAGCTCATCTATTATGCATATATTTTAAGACAGTTTAATATGCGAGAAACACGTAGATACAAAATAGTCTCTTCTCTGCATTTTTAAAGTGAAAATGGCGTCTTAATCAAGTTTTAGGGGAAAATGGCTTTTAGGAAAATTAAATCCCTTTAATTTTATATATTACTTGAGTAAAAATATTTATTCAACTTTTCTAGGAGCTAAGATTTTCCTCAGTAACCATTTGTAATTAGTTAGAAAAGGTGATTCCTTGTGATATTTTGAGGATTTTATTAATTTTTCCCTTTTTCGGGATTTAAGTCTGGAGGAGGAATTAATTGCTATAGCGGGGTTGCTAGGCAACCTGATTTCAACAAGAGACTTGGCGTTAAATATTTTGAATATTTTTTTTTACTTGTATTATTGAAACAATTTGAAAGAATGTCGGTTTCAAGTAGAATTATGTGAGATTAATTACTTTTTTGCTATAATTCAGAAATCCTTTTCAATAATAAAGTTATAAAAGAGTTTTAAACTACTACTTTTTTAAAAAATTATATTAAATTAAATTTTATTTTTAATAATAAAAATAGTAATTAAATCACAGTTTATTATATTTTTAGTTATTTTTATAAAATATAATATAAATTTAATGTTTCCATAGCCGTCTTTTAAATGTACACACATATATACAGGGTGATTATAATTTCTGTTGCGTGGTGACTCAGATTTCGATTCGAGTCCCGGTGGTGCCATGGATGATTGTTGTCGTTCGTAATACACTTTAAACCGTAGTTCCCGGTCCATTAAGAATGTAGGGACCTATGCCTTAACTAAAAAGACAAATACTGTCTGAAAATATGCCAGTAGGCAGATGACCTTGACTCACCACGGGCTGCTGCGGAAATAAAGATTGGTTTGATTTACTTTTGCTCCATCATTTTTGTCATCTTGTGCACACGAGGGCTAAACAGACCTAGACCTACATTTTAAAGTGGATTCCGAACCACTCCCAAATATCCATGCCACCACCAGGAATATTGCCGCATAAAAAGAGGCTCATGAATTTTATCTGAAAACAAAGGCAAATGTGAACCAATTACATTTTAAAAGTTCTTCAAAAGGCAAAAGACAACAAACTCATGTAATAAATTTTGGTAAATCAAATTGCCGGATCCAAATCTATTCTAAAAAGTAATTTCAGATAGACTTTTCTAAAGTTTAGTAAAAGAAATAGTACTTATTCTGAAAAGTTATAAAAAAAAACTACATAAATATTAATTTTTTCAAACCGTAAGTTAAACATTATTTTCCCTAAAAAGGTTTTTTAATATTTATGGCATAAAATATTTACATTTTGAAACTTTTAATGTCATTATTAATAATTAAGAATCCAGAATTTTTATAACATTACTAATAATTAATAATATTTGTATGCGCAACTAATAAAAATTCAAATCTCTATAAAATACTTGTTGAAAGTTAATTTAAATCGTCAAAAAGGTGATATGGTAAAAAGCAATTAAGAAAAAAAAGTATTAAAATAAATAATATATACACAATTTATTTTTCAAAAGATTTCTATATTAAAATTACAAAAAAAAAAAGGAGAAAACATAAAATTAATCATAAAAAAATGAAATATTAATAAGAAAAAGTACTAAAAATAAAAGTATATGCACAATTTCTTTTTTTCAAAAAAGGTTACTGTCTTAAAATTACAAAAAAGATAATAATAATAATAAATAAATAAAACTTAAAATTGATAAAAAAATGAAATATTAATATGGGTAACTGAATTTTTTTTCCTTTTTGTCCAAGAAAAATCAAAAATGAAAGTTCCCAGACCACCAAAACCCAAAAACAAATTGTAATTATCTAAGCTGCTATGATAGATGGTTTTACCTCATCTATTATGCATATATTTTAAGACAGTTTAATATGCGAGGAACACGTAGATACAAAATAGTCTCTTTCTGCATTTTTAAAGTGAAAATGGCGTCTTAATCAAGTTTTAGGGAAAATGGCTTTTAGGGAAAATTAAATCCCTTTAATTTTATATATTACTTGAGTAAAAATATTTATTCACCTTTCCTAGGAGCTAAGATTTCTCCTCAGTAACCATTTGTAATTAGTTAGAAAAGGTGATTCCTTGTGATATTTTGAGGATTTTATTAATTTTTCCCTTTTTCGGGATTTAAGTCTGAAGGAGGAATTAATTGCTATAGAGGGGGTTGCTAGGCAACCTGATTTCAACAAGAGACTTGGCGTTAAATATTTTGAATATTTGCTTTTACTTTATTATTGAAACAATTTGAAAGAATGTCGGTTTCTAAGTAAAATTAATGCGAAATAAATTACTTTTTTTCTATAATTCAGTTAATCTTTCTCATAATAAAGTTATAAAACCGTTTTAAATTAATATTTTTTTAAACAAGATTAATTTGCATTTTATTTTTAATAATAAAAATAGTAATTAAATCACGGTTTTATTTATCATTCATCAATGCATACTTTATTATTAAAATTTTTATAAAATCATTAATAGTTAATAATATTTTTAAGAATATCTGTTTAAAAATTAAACTTTTATAAAATACTTGTGCAAAGTAAATTTAAATCGTCACAAAAGTCGCAAGGAAAAAATATTAAAAAAATATCTGTATACACAATTTGAATATCATTATTAATAATTTAGAATCCAACATTTTAATAATATTATTAATAATTTAGAAACCAACATTTTAATAACATTATTAATAATTTAGAATTCAACATTTGAATAACATTATTAATAATTTAGAATCCAACATTTAAATAACATTATTAATAATTTAGAATCCAACATTTTAATAATATTAATATTAATATTTAATAATAATCGTAAAAATTCAAACTTTTATAAAATACTTGTAGAAAATAAATTTAAATCATCACCAAAGTGATAAGGAAAAGCAATTAAGAAAAAAATAATAAAATAAAACCTGTATGAAAATTATCTGTATGATTTCTGTATGAAAATTACAAAAAAAAAAAAAAAAAAAAAAGAAGAAAACTTAAAATTAATAATAAAAAAGAAATATTAATATGGGTAACTGAATTTTTTTTTTTTTTTGTCCAAGAAAAATCAAAAATGAAAATTCCCAGACCACCAAACCCAAAAACAAATTGTAATTATCTATGCTGCCATGATAGATGGTTTTAGCTAATCTATTATGCATATATTTTAAGACAGTTTAATATGCGAGAAACACGTAGATACAAAATAGTCTCTTCTTTGCATTTTTAAAGTGAAAATGGCGTCTTAATCAAGTTTTAGGGAAAAATGGCTTTTAGGGAAAATTAAATCCCTTTAATTTTATATATTACGTGAGTAAAAATATTTATTCACCTTTTGTAAGAGCTAATATTTCTCCCCAGTAACCATTTGTAATTAGTTAGAAAAGGTGATTCCTTGTGATATTTTGAGGATTTTATTAATTTTTCCCTTTTTCGGGATTTAAGTCTGGAAGCTGAATTAATTGCTATAGTGGGGGTTGCTAGGCAACCTGATTTCAACAAGAGACTTGGCGTTAAATATTTTGATTATCTTCTTTTTACTTGTATTACTGAAACAATTTGAAAGAATGGCGGTTTCCAAGAAAAATTAAAGTGAGATAAATTACTTTTTTTCAATAATTCAGTTAATCTTTTTGAATAATAGTGTTATAAAAGAGTTCTAAATTAATCTTTTTTAATTAGATTAATTGAAATTAAAATTTTAATAATCAAAATAGTAATTAAATCTCAGTTTTATTTATCATTAATAACTGCATATTTAAAAATGATTTATATTAGATTTTGTAAATTATATTAAAATATGCAGTTATGAATAAAGAAAAAAACTGAGATTTAATTACTGTTTTTAATTAGTGTTATATATAATTATTATATATATATATATATAAAAGACAGTCATTAAAATATTAAAAATTCGTAAAATAAAAATAATATAAGTAATATAAATAAAAAATCATTTTGATATTTATATATAGAATTTTGTATTAGTACACAAAAGCAATATGCAAAGAGTTTAATTGAAATCTAGCTATAACTTTATTTGAATAATATATTTTTATTGTGCTAAACTTTAACAAATGTAAGTTTAATATGTTATGAAATTTTGCTGTGCAAATTATTTTAAAATCATTTTAGATTTTGAAATTATCATGAAAAAGGCAGATTCGATAGCGATTGTGAAAAAATATATAAAAAGCGTCTTGTATGGATAGTTAGACTGTCCGTTGGTATTTATATGGATTTTATCCCATACGACACGCAAATGCAGGGCAATTACCCTTAAAAGTTGCCCCCTCATCCTCTATCACTGGTCTATTCCTTGAATACATATATCGTAGATGTACATGATAAATCGTAAGTAGTACATAATAAATCGCAAATCCTAAATACATAGTAAATAGTAAATCATAGGAAGCAATGATAATAATACAAAAACAAAAAAATTTCTCTAATAAAAGATATTTCCTTCTCTTTCACTAATAGGTTCGAATACTGGCGGCGGCACAGGTGTTTATTAGTGGTTCAGAATCCACGTTAAACTGTAGGTCTCTGTCTTATTTGCCCAAATTGTGTAAAAAATTATTGTAGAGAGACAAATCAAAACAAACCAACACTAATACGATAGAAATGAAGCCAGTTCAATTGCTCTCCCAAAAGATTAGTGCTTTTGAGACAGACCTTTAAAATCTTTGTATATTCAAATATAATTAAAATTATTGTTAATTTGGCTGATTTATCAATGAACAATGTTCATAAATCATATATTTTCAGTGTACTTTTATTTTATGTGGCAATAAGGTTTGTAGGTATCTACTCTTTTTTGTATGACAACGGTGATATTTCAGACTGTTCATTATACTTCATGACAATAATAGTCAATATCAATATGCCTTTTTATATGGAAAAATAATATGTGTAAGCCAACGCTGCTCATCTTGATATAACGCAAGAATGATTCTTAAAATTATATTATACTTTTATAAAAAAGGGAATTTGTATAAATATGCTTTTATTGTATGACAATATTGAATAGTATTAGTTTGCTCATTCTTTTATATGATAATATTCATTCGTATTTATTTGTTCTTTTTTAACTGTATGCTACTACAAAGAGCAATGGAATCAAATGAGCAATGGAGCAGTTGGAATCAAAATTTAATAAATACCGAGAAAGAAAGGAAATAAATTACTGTCCGAATAAAAGTATGAATACTGTCAAATATAAATCGACTATATTATGATGCTTTTGTGGGCCTGAATGGCCGAGTGGCTAGCGCTCTGGCACTCGGTACCACAGGTTTCGGGTTCGAATCCCGGCGGTGCCATGGGTGTTTGTAGTGGTTCGGAATCCACTTTAAACTGTAGGTCCCGGTCTAATAGGATCGTAGAGAGTTGTAGGGGCATTGTTACTCCGCGTCCGTGGCTTATCTTCAAGTTACACGCGCCCCTGGGTAATGCAGAGTGAGTACGTCCGTGCAGCACTTGCCTTAAGGCGTCCAAGACGTCCATGTCTAAAAGTTTGCCAGTTGCATTAGAAAAAAAATAATGATGCTTTTGTATGAATGCACATATTGCTTTCAGTATTTAGACTGCTTATAAGATTAATGTTTTAATCATTGGTGGTTTGTATCAATCTGCCCTTTTTGTATGGTAACAATGATATAAATATGAATCGGCCCATTTTGATACACGACAATAATGATTAACAAAGTTATGCTCCTTCTTTTATGAAGTGTGAAAGGTTCATATAAAATTCATAATATTTTTACATGTCAATATTCATTCATATTTGTGTACTTGTTTTTAACTCTTCATTACCGATAAAGTAGTGATTGCAGTATACTCCACAAATGGGAATTGCAATATCATATCTTTCCAAGGTAAACAAAAAAAAAAAAGTAATAAATTACTATTCTGCCCTGAATGAAGATTTAGTCAAATATAAAGCGGGTAAATTATGATGAATTTCTATGTATATAATAACATTTAGCAATATGATAAGTTATCGAAGTTTTATTTCACTAAAACCTATTCATTATTAAACATTTCACAATTTAATTACATAAATCAGCAGTAATTAAGAACATTTAACATTCCATAGTTAAATCTCTCGAATATTAAAAGTTTGAAATTCGTGATTCAGTTGAAAGGAAATCAAATAGAGTAGTTCAAAATTCGAACGCAATTAACGATTCTGAGTGGCATCGTGGTTTTCCTCCTTGTTGACCAATTAAAGGTAAATAATCTAATGCAAAAACACACAGCGAGCAAAAGACTCGAATTAATCCCTGTTTGAATAATTCCAACTTATTCGAAAGGACTCAAGGAAGTGAATTACGGCGAAAGGAAATAAAATCTCGGTGGCTGGAATTTAAGTTTTACTTATCTTAGTTTTATGTTTAATTAAATTATTTAGGATAACTATACTTTCTAAAAATGTTTACTTATAAATAAGGACGTTTTAAAAATTGATTTTTAAAAATATATTATAATAACCTGGATTATAAGGCAATAAAGTTTAGCATACTTTTGTTCATACTTTTATAAAGCATAAAAGATTCATATCAAACTGATAATTTCTTTATATGGCAATATTCTTTCGTATTTTGCACCTTTCTTTACTGCCTTAACTACATGTTACACTCACAAGCAATGGCTGCAGCATACGCCACAAGTGGGAACACAAATTAAAGTTTTTCGAGCTAGTTAAGAAACAAATTACATATTCGACAGCGAATATGGATGCAGTCAAATATAAATCGATCTTATTATAATGATTTGCAATGAATTCAGATATGTTTTTTTTTTTTAAATTTTTAAATTTTTAAATTTACTTATACGTTCATATGAAAATAATAGCTTGCATCAACTGCTTGTGTTTTATGGTAACAATGATGGATAGGTAAATATATATGAGACTGTTCATTCTGATGTGAAACCATACTTATTAGCAAAATTATGCTCATTTTATGAAGCATGAAAGATTCGTATCAAAGTGATAATTTTTTATATGGCAATATCCATTCATATTTGTATGCTACTTTATTTAACAGTATGTTACTGATAAAGTAGTGACTACATCATATGGCAAAATTTCATATCCTTGCATGTTAGTTAAGAAAAAATTGCCATTCTCTCAAGAATGGAGATATAAAAATAGATAAATAAATAAAAAAAAAAAAATAGACATATAAATATAAAGCAGCTATATTTCGATGAATATCTATGTATATGATGAAATTTAGGAATACCATAAGTAATTGAAGTTGTATTTTCTTAATTCCTATCCATTATTCAAACTTTCACAAGTTCATCACATAAATCAACAGTAATTAAGAACATTTCACATACCATAGTTAAATCTCTTAAATATTAAAATGTTCAATCCGTGACTCATTTGAAAGGAAATCAAATAGAGTCGTTCAAAACTCGAACGCAATTAACGATTCTGAGTAGCATCCTGATTCCCCCTGTTGACCAATTAAAGGTAAATAATCTAATGCAAAAAACACACAGCGAGTGAAAGACCCGAATGAATCCTTGTTTGAATAATTCCAACTGACTTGAAAGAACTTCAATGAGTGAATTGCGACGAAAGGAAATAAAATCTCGGTGCAGAATTTAAGTTTTATTCATTTAAGTTTTATGTGTTTAAACTGTTTAGGATAATTTTTTTCAAAAAATGTTTACTTGAAAATTAAAATGGATGTTTTTAAACACATATATTAAGATAATCTGCATATACGGCAATAATTATTAGCAAAATTAGATATTTTTATAAAGTTTTATTCGTAAAATTGATAATTTATTTTTAAACAATGCAAATTCATATTGGTCTGCTCTTTTTTTAACTGCAATCTAATCAAAGCGATGACTGCAACATACGCCAATAGCAAAAACCGAATTTTCATATCCTTCAAAGCTTCTGCTTCTTTTATAACAGCCCCTTGGTGTGGGCAAGACCATCTACCTACTGGTAGATTTCGAAACAGGGGATGTTTTCCTTATGGTCATATTAGACCAGGATCTACTGTTTTTAGAGAAATACGAACCACTGCAAACATCCATGGCACAGGCGGGACTCGGACCCGAACCTGTGGCACTGATCATAGTCACTCAGCCATCAGGCCTCATCCTTCAAAACTAATTCCTCCTTATCATCAGTTTCTCAAAAGCCCCATGGTGGGCCAAGGCCGTCTGCCTACTGGCAGATTACGAAACGTGAGATGTTTTCCTATTTTACAGTAAGTTTGTTAGCCCAAGTTATACCCAGCATTATATTAGACCTGGACGTATGGTTTAAAGTGGAGTCGAACCACTACAAACGTCTATAACACTGGTGGAACTCGAACCCGAAATATGTGGCACAGAAAACTCACTAGTCACTCGTGACCTCACCTCAGGTCCCATTCTTCAAAGCTAGTTAGGAAAAAAATACCACTTTTCTAAAATTATTTTTCGAACTCAGTTTTCGAAAAAATGTTTACTTACAAATTAGAACGTTTTAAAGATGTTTTTTAAATACATATATTAAGATAACCCGATGATAACCATAAAAGGCAATAATGATCTGCAAAACTAAGTTCGTACTTTTATAATGCCTTAAAGATTCGTATCAAACTGATCATTTTCTTTATATGGCAATATTCCTCCATATTTTGCATCTTTTAACTGCACGCTACAGTCAAAAGCGATGACTGTAGCATACGCCACAAGCCGGAACATAAATTAAATCTTCCGAGCTAGCTAAGAAACAAATTACCGTTCGACCACGAATGTGGATGCAGTCAAATATAAATCGATCATATTATGATGATTTTCAATGAATGTGGATATATTTCTTTTTCAATTTTTTTTATTTTCTGATATTTTCATATGATAATAACGGCTTGTATCACTCAGACCTTTTATATGTTAACAATGATGTATGAATCTTTAAATGAGTCTGCTCATTATGATGTACGACAATAAGGATTAGCAAAATTATGCCCTTTATTTTATAAATCATAAAGTTTCGTATCAAACTGATAACACTTTTTATATGTCAGAAATCATTCATATTTGTTAGCTCATTTTTTAATTATATGATACAGTCAAAGTTGTGATTGCAGCATACCCCACAAATGGGAACAGCAATTTCATCCAAATATTTCCAAAGTAAATAGGAAAAAAAATGTAATAAATTACCATTCTGCCATGAATGGAGATTTAGTCAAATATAAACCCGCTATAATATGGTAAATTTCTATGAATGCAATAAAATTTAGTAATATGATAAGTTATTGAAGTCTTTTAACAACTTTTCACAAATTCATCCCATAAATCAACAGTAATTAAGAACATTTCACATTCCATAGTTAAATCTCTTGAATATTAAAATTTTCAATCCGTGACTCAATTGAAAGGAAATCAAATAAAGTCGTTCAAAACTCGAACGCAATTAACGATTCTGAGTGGCATCCTGATTTTCCCCCTGTTGACCAATTAAAGGTAAATAATCTAATGCAAAAACACACACCGAGTAAAAGACTCGAGTGAATCCTTGTTTGAATAATTCCAACTTATTCGAAAGGACTGAAGGAAGTGAGTTACGGAGAAAGGAAATAAAAGCTTGGTTGCTGGAATTTAAGTTTTCTGCTTAATTAAATTGTTTAGGATAACTCTGTATTCGAAAATGTTTATAAATTAGGACGTT
>BPLR01009436.1:0-32979 GCA_021605095.1 Caerostris extrusa | reverse complement strand
GCATTGAGCTAGTAAAGAGGCGTTGTATCGGTGAAAAGAAAACATCTGTCTCGAAATCTCAAGCTGGCGGACGACCTGGGCTGTTGCACCAATGAAGAAGAAGATAAATTTTAGGATATAACGACACATTCGTTTACTAGAATTACTATCAAATATTCCCTGAAAAGTAAAGATTTTTCATTTTAAAGAATTGATTAATGCAGGGTAGGAAGAAAAATCAAAAATTCTAAGAAAAAACAATGTTCTTCAAGCATGTAGTAAGAAGAGTGGTGTAATATTCCCCAAGATCAGATTGATAATTTGATACTCAGCATGCCTAGGCGTTGTAAGGCCTGTATTGCATCGTCCGGGAGAGACATACTCCATATTAACCATCCTACTAACCATGTTATACTGTTTTTGTAAATAGGTTCTTTTTTGAAATTTGCTCCAAGGAGTAAAAATCGCAATTTTTTATTAATTATGTCAAACATATAGCATCTTTTGCTCTTTTACCTTTGTTTAATAAATAGACTTTTACAAATAAGTCTAATTTGTTTTGCTTCTGTCTCTTTCTTTGCCTGAACTTCATTATCCTTAATTTATGGACATGAGTGTAGTTAATCACTAATTAAGGTAACATACATGTTTCAACAATTCAGACAAATCAGTTAAAAATATATATTTAAATATAAAGTAAAAAAAATAATAATATAATAAATATAAACTTATATTAATATCAAATTAATTTCCTTTATAAACTATATTACAAATTTTCATTGCAGTGATAGTATTTTCCATTGAAATTAAATTAATACTAATAAATGTTTAAAAAATAATGAACATGCTTGAGAAATAAATTAGCAAAAATTATTCTTTTGAAAAATTCTTAATTTTAGAATTTACTTGTTACAATTTTAAATAAATGTAATTAATTATTCACCATAATTTAAAAACTATCAACCATAGCTAATCAAATTAATTTATAACTTTTATATATTATTTTTTTCTTTAATTGCAAAAAAAGACTGCTTTATTTAAATAAAAATTCTTAAAAATGGCAAAATGTATTATTTCTTATAAAATAAATATTATTTAAAAATAGTGCAACATGCATAAAATTTCCAATTTTCATTTTTATAATAAGAGCTTTTTAAACTATATTGAGCCTAATTTTTGAAATGGGAAATATAATTAGATTTATAATTTTATATCCATTTGAAACAAATTTTATTTCCCTAAAAAATCTATTTATAATATATACTTTGATTTTTTAAAAAAAGAAACAATTTAATTAACGGAAAATTTTTTTTGTAATAATTAATTTGAAAAGAATATTTTTAATAAATAAAAGTTTTCTTTTTAACATTTGATATTGTTTGTATTGTTTTTTAGGTAAAACAAATAATATCAAATTATAGTTAAGATGTTTATAAAATTAGTTAAAAACCTTTAAGGTTTCTGTTGTTTACTTGAAATATTTTTTAAAGTTAAAAGAATGTAAAATAAAAATAATGTTTATATAATAAAAAACAATATTTAAAAAAAATAATTATAAATTAATATCTTTTACACAATTTATAAAATTTACTTTTTATTATCACGATTGGCTTTTACTCATCGTGAATTTATTTTATTTATTTATTAATTATTATTATTATTATTTATTTTATTGTTACATGGAATGTTAAATGTAATCCAACTAAAGGACTCGTAATGACCTGCACAGTTTGCCTGCATAGGGCGCGTTCGATTCAATTAGAAGCTGCGGTGCAGTCACTGCCTTCAGATTATTGTGGCAACTATGGCTATTGTGGAAACGCGTAAAGCTTCCTTCATTGATAGTCAGTATGTCTTATAGGGCAGAGTTTACAGTGTTTCACCTTTATGACACCTTATGAGACTCGGGGCAGTTACCCATAAAAGCCTTTCCTTCATGATGTAATTGATCATAAAAACTCAAATTATAGCTATTGTGGGAACACGTTAAAATGTCTTTCATCGATAGCCAGTTTGTCTTATAAGGAGATTTTCCGGTGTTTCTCCTTTACGACACACATCCGGGGCAGTTACCCATAAAATATTGCTTTCATTATATAAAGGGATCATAAGATTTTAAATTTTTGCTATACGCCACTACCAATAAACTACCAATAAACAACCAATAGACTAAACCAATAAACAACTATTGTGGCAACACGCTTAAAAACGTCATCCAGGATAAATCAGTATCTCTTATAGGGGAGATTAATGTTATCATCATTAGTTTCACACCATTATTTATATTTAATTTATTATTATTATTTATTTCAATTGTAAAAGAACATATACAGAGAAATGCTAGCCAATTGGCCATCATTTTAGACAGCTGGACCAGGACAGACTAGATAAGACCTAAACAACTGATAATAAAGAACTATGCTACCACCAGTTTGAAATGAAGCATGTGGCACACCAAAGGAGAGTGCGTTCGATTAGAGACCTGGCGTCTGTGCACAGTTTGCAGAGGATGCGTTTCAGATTGAACTGGCGCCTTCATTGCAAGCAAAGGCCAGCGATTATTATTGGCAACACTTTGCAAAAACATCTTTCATTGATAGTCAGTCTGTTTTATAGGGGCAGATTTCCCACGTTATTTTTCCTGATGACACACAGATTGGGGCAGCTACCCATAAAAGCTCATCCTTCAATATGTAAATGGATCATAAGATTCAATACATCAAAAATAATAAATAAATAAAAACAAAAATAATTATGTAAATATAAAAATAAGGAAATAAATATAAGTAAAAATAAATAAATAAATTGAATACAAAACAAAAATAAATTAATTAATAAATAAATAAAAATGCAATTCTACATCAGTGTCGAGATAAAAAGTCTAAGTTGTATTTTTAAAGACCCGTTTTATCTGTTAATTAAAAAATATTGACACACGCGTTGTCATTATAAGATTTCAAATGATCAAATAAATTCAATACCGGTTATCAAATTATGGCTGCCAAGTTTATAAACATCCCGATTACAAACTGAAAATCTTAATTTATCTCAATGGCAATAAAAGGAAGCCATTAATATATTCCCTGTCAGAGTTTGACTGTGCCGATGCTCGAAATAATCAATACGCGAATCAATAGCATTCGTTATAATGTATGTTGATTCAATTCGCTCGAATCAATTTACCTTGGTTTATGTTTACCTAGATTCCCCACGCAAAGGAGCCGCAGCTGATGCTCGAATTTGACTGCGGAATGAATTGTATCCGGATTTGTTACGCATCGCAAATTTCTCTCCGTCGCCAACTCTGAATTAAAACTGTTTGCATTGCTTGCCAGAGTCATCATCAGCATATTTCAAACATTCTGAGGTGAGTTAAATCCCACGCTAATCTCAAAAGTAGGGCGAGGTTTTGGTTTATTAGTGCACGAAATTTAATTTCGCTTTCATAGCGGTAAGGGAAATAGATAGTGAAAGGCTTATAGTATACTACATTCACTATGTTGTTTAGTGAAACTATATTTTTAATTTGGAAAATTAGCCACTGCTTAAAACGCAATGATTTATAGTTTCGAATGTCAAATATTAAAAAACGCAACCCATTTACATCGGGCACTTGCCAAAGAATAATACAAAATTATTCCGACTTACACACTTAAATGTTTTATATTTACTTAAAATATTATTGAAACATAAAAACATCATTAGAATTAAAAATTGACAAAAACATTCCTTCTCCATTGGCACAATCGCCCCATGGTGGGACAAAAAAGACCATCTGCTTACTGGCAGATTTCTAGACAGGAGAAGTTTTCTGCTTTACGGGAGAGTGTTGTCACCTCTACTTGCAACAGTCATATTAGACAGATCATATTGCTTGCCATATTGCAGTCATATTGGTATGCCAGAGTCATCACCTTTTGTTTTTTAAATAATACTGGAATAATTTTTATTGTTTAATACTTAAGTATTTTTGTATTTAAATATCTATTGAAGAGAAATAAGTTTAGTCAATTCTTAACTATTTGAGTTTAAAATTAGATATAAAGTATAGCTTACGACTAACTAAATATTCAAATATTTGACACAAACAACCCTACCTCGTAAAAAAGAAAAAGATACTTCATGTTTCGGAATCTTAAATCAGGCAGACGGCTCTGACCTACCATGGAGCGCAACTGATGATGATGATGATGATCATGAATTAATTATATTTGAATTAATTCATTAATTATAATGGAAAAATTTTGCATTTATATATTTTAATTATTTAATTTATAAATCATATATAGCATTCAAAAAGTTTGAAGACATTTTATTGTTAATTACATGACATCATAATTAATTACATTTTACAAAATTTATTCTTGCTAATTATGAATAAATTCTTTAAAATATTTTTTTCTTCACTCTTTTAAAAATTAAAAATTTAAATTATAGGTAAAATATATCGCAAAAAAAAAAAAAAAAAAACAAATAAAAATAAAATAAAAATTC
The DNA here is from genome assembly GCA_021605095.1 of Caerostris extrusa. Lineage (NCBI taxonomy): Eukaryota > Metazoa > Arthropoda > Arachnida > Araneae > Araneidae > Caerostris > Caerostris extrusa. Next base: position 28,506 of record BPLR01009436.1, on the reverse strand, counting down.
TCAGAAATATTTTTTTATCACACTTTAATGTTATTTGTTTACATTAAATTTTATTAGTTAAAAAAATATTATTTTAATCGAAATTAAATTTTTTTATCAAAAGCACAACATCTATACTTATTTATTTAAACAATTTATAAGCATAAATAAATAACATTTTTTCAAGAAAAATAAAATAGGATTTCAATTACGAACAAGCATAGAAATCTTTTTAATACTCAAATCTATTGTTAGTAATTTTAAATCCTCTAGTTTAATAAAAGTGCTAAATAATTCTACCTTTTCAAGAAACAAATCGATAATAGAACAAACCTTTTAAGCCAACTAATACGAAGAATTTTCGTAAACAATTTTTAAAAAAGCAATTTTTAATTTATTCAAACGCCATTTTTGCTTTTAGGTAAACAAGTTAAGTGTATTTCAGCTAAATTAAAATCGAAGGAAGCTATAGAACATATTTCAATTACTTGTGTTAATAGCAAAAAGAAAATTGCTAAAGAGTGATTTGGATTATTGAAATTAAAGTTTTCTATAAAAATGCAATATAAATTACATGATATTATTTTAATTTAATTATAATATATTAAACAAAAATATTAATAATAATAATAATTTATATGCATATCTTATATTTTAATTCAATTAGTTTTATATGCAAATTTGAAAATTAAATCATTATTTTAATAATATGGAAGTTAATATTCTAAATAATAAAATAACTTATTAGTTTGAATTTATATCATGATTTACATAGTAATAATAATTCGTTTTAAAGATTAGGAACGGAAACTATAATATATCTATTGGAAATTTTAACTAATTTATTGTTATAATAAATAAACCAAACACAAATTTATTGAATTTCCTTTAACTAATTTAATTTTTCCGATCTAATCCATTCCATTTCATTAGATTCTAATCCATTAGATGTATATGAATAAAGAAATTATGATACATAAAAACAAGAATAAAAAAACATATGTGCTTCTCGTATTTTAATTTTTATTTATTATTAAGCAATAACGATTTTTGTTCTAAGACATAGAATATTAAGTAAAAATTTTAATGTTATATTGTGTATTATATACACACTTAAAATTGTGTATGGGTGGTAGATAGTGACAACGCAAATGCAGTTTGGATGTAATATTTCATTTTCTTATTTTTTATTAATTTTTTTTTCTGATCGAAAGCTTTTTAATGTAAAGATAAAAATCACACAAAAGTATCCACAAAAAAAACTTATTTTTAAATAATACTGGAATATGTTTTTCTTCGTTATTAAGGTAGTTTTTTTATATTTACATATCCAGAAGAGAAATAAGTCTAGTCGGTTCTTAACTATATAAATTTTAAAATTAAATACACTGTATAACTTACGACAAGCAAAATATTTAAAAATTTGATACAATGTTCATGATTTCTGCATTTTAAGTGAATTGGGATTTATATTATTTGATTATGGAAATATAAAATATAATTACAGAAAGTAGTAACATAGTAATAATAAATTTTTTATTCAAACTGTTTATTAAATACTAGTGATATTCACGATAATCTCTGTTTAAAAATGAATATGAATTATTAAAATCAAATCAAATTATTTAATAATGTATGGACAATATATATGATCATAAAGTTCCATATAGCTTAAAATTTAAATAGTATTTTAGTAATTTTTCATTAATAATTAATTGTTATAAACAGCTAAATTAAAATTTAACGTCGCAGCATTGCTTGCTATTATTTGCTTAAATTATAAATAAATGGTTTCCTTCAGAATAAGGCTACCAATTATACCTCAAAATATACTGCTCTTCATCTGAAAAAGAAAACAAGAAATAAAATTGAAATTCAGACTTTTCCACTTAAATGCCTCCCACCTGTTTTGTACAGGTTATTTTGCAATTGGACTTTTAGAACAGGTTCTTTAAAAGCGAACATTTTGCAGATCCTGGAAAATTGCGTTGGTGGAATAGAACAAACTTGATACTTTCAAAAGATTTCTTTTATCTTTGAAATCAAGATATATATATAATACTTGAACAAAAGGGCTATCTAATTGAGCATTTATTTATAGATACATTATTTCAAAACGGTTACAAAGATTATATTACAAAATTATTGTATATTACAAAGTTTCAATTCAACAATCATTATACCTTTCTACATATTCCTAATTTAATGAGAGTCTGCATATTTTAATTGAATTGGAATTTTTGAGATTTTTAATAAAGATTAAGTTTCCAATTAAGTTATATTTTTAATGATAAAGATATGTAGTTATAAATGACTTTAAAGAAATGTTTTATTTTAAAATTTACTTAAAATTCAATTATAATAATATTCATGCTCATTTACTTATTGAACTTTCAAATCCTCATATTAGGAAAGGATGGAAAACTTGTGCATTTAAATGAAAAATTAATTAATTATAATGAAATTAATTAAATTAATCCCAATATTATATTATATTTATCCTTAATAGCAGGATTTAATCATTAATAGCAAGTTTTCCATTATAATTAATTAATTAATTATAAAGGGGCCTGACGGCCGAGTGACTATCTTTGTGGCTCTCGCTACCACAGGTGTCGGGTTCGAGTGCCGCCGGTGCCATGGATGTTTGTAGTGGTTCGGAATCCACTTTAAACCGTAGGCCCGGTCTTATATGGTTGTTGAGCATTGTGCCTAGAGCTGACAACCCTACTCCGTGAAAAGAAAAACATCTCTTGTCTCAAAATATACCAGTAGGTAGATGGCCTTGGCCCCACACCGGGCTGTTGCGCCAATGATGATGAATGTAAATTAATTAATAACAAGTTTTCCATTATAATGTATTAATTAATTATAAAGGAAAACTTGTGCACTTAAATGGAAAGTTAATTAATTATATTGGAAATTAATCATTAATAAAAAATTGTAATCATTAATAACTAGTTTCCCATTATAATTTATTAATTAATTAATCAACGAAATTGATTAATTAATTATAATCAACGAAATTATAAAGGAGTATGTTTATATATAATTATTTTATTTATGAATTATACGTAGTATTCAAAAAGTTTGGAAATATTTAATTGCTAATTATATGTACATTACAAATTAATTACAAAATTTATTCTTGCTGATTATCAGTAAATTCTTTAAAATATTTTATTCTATAAGCTGTTTTAAAAATTAAAATTTAAATACATATCTATAAAATTTATAGCAAAAAAATAAATAAATAAAAAATCAGAATTTACAAGAATATTTTTTTATCACACTAAAATGTTATTTGTTTACATTAAGTATTATTAGTTAAACAAATATTATTTTAATCAAGATTTACTTTTTTATCAAAGCACAAAATTTATATTTATTTGTTTAAACAATTTATAAACATAAATAAATAACATTTTTCAAGAAAAATAAATAGGATTTCAACTACGACCAAGCCTAGAAATCTTTCTAATATTCAAATCTATTGTTAGTAATTTTAAATCCTCGTTGTTTAATAAAACTGCTAAGTAATTCTATCTTTCAAGGCATAAATCGATATCAAAACAAACCTTTTTAGCTAGCAAATAAAAAGGATTATCGTAAACAATTTAAAAAAAACATTTTTTTAATTTATTCAAACGCCATTTTTCTTAGGTAAACAAGTTAAGTGTATTTCAGCTAAATTAAAAGCGAAAGAAGCTACAGAAAATATTTAAATTACTTGTATTAATAGCAAAATGAAAATTGCTAAAGCTTGATTTGGATTATTGAAATTAAAGTTGTCTATAAAAATGTAATATAAATTACACGTCATTATTTTAATTTAATTATAATATATCAAATAAAAATAATAATTCATATGCATATTATGTATTAGGGGAATAACTGATTATATTTTAATTCAATTAATTTTATATGTATATTTGCAAATTAAATCATATCTGAAAATAATTTATTTAATTTGTTAACTTAGTTATTTTAATAATCTGAAAGTTAATATTATAAATGATAAAAGAAGTTCTTAGTTAAAATTCATATTATGGTTTATATAATAGTCATAGTAATTCGTTTTAAACATTAGGAACAGAAACTATAATATATCTATTTGAAAATTTTAACTAATTTATCGTTATGATAAATAAACCAAACTTAAATTTATTAATTCCTTTTGAAAGAATTTAATTTTAAATTTAATTCTGTCATATAAGTTTTAAACTAATTTGAATAAATTACTACTTAATATATGATAGAATTAAATTAACGCTATAAAAATTGATTAGAAATTGAAGAGAAATTCTAATCCATTAGAAGTATATAAATAAAGAGATTGCGATGCATAAAACCAGAAATAATAAATTTATATGTTTCCCTTATTTTAGTATTTATTTATAACTAAGCAACAACGAATTTTGTTCTATAATATAGTGCATTAAATAAAATTTGTAATGTTATATCGTGTATTATATACATTAAAATTTGTATATTGATGGTAGATCAGGGGTGGCCAACTCGCAGCTCGCCTTGATTATTTTTCCGGCCCCCTGAGATTTATCACACTTTTGCAAAATATATTTATTTTATAATGGCCAAGGCAGTGAAAACCAGTGTATTAAAAAATGCTGTATTTGTACATACATATATTCAAAAATCAACTGTCAAATTATGAGAAAAAATTAACTTTGATTTTAAAATAATATTCTTGCGAATATATGGCAGATATTATCAGATATTGATAATATAAGATATAATAGAGAGTTTTTGCATACCGTATTTTGGACGTCCGTTAGCCTTTTCTCCCCAGTGCGCATGCTCATAGGAAATTGCGCATGCGTATCTGCAATAATGTTTCCTATGAGCATGCGCGCTAGGGAGAAAAAGCTCACGGACGTCCAAAAATACGGTATGCAAAAAGCTCTCTAATATGTGACAGATAATGAGGTATATATATTTATGACATACATATAGAGAAATTTTCCAAGTTGAGAAATCTGGCTCAAAACTTGTTAGTGCTTTTGGTTCAATTTACACCTGCGAATCGTTTTTTTCAAAAAATGAAATTAACCAAACACGAAACACGTTCAAACTATAATATAACCTGCAACACACATTATGATGCACAAATACCTAAATTGAGATCGATTTGCAAATGCTAAGTGAAAAAGTGGAGAAACACATATCGCAGTAGTAAAATAAATATTTTTTAATGATTTAATTTTTTTTTTAATTTTAATGATTAATTTTTAATTTTAATGATTAATTTTTAATTTTATTGATTAATTTCGTTCATATTTTTTATATTTGATTTTTAGTGTTATATATTCATTTACAATGTGCTTTTAGTATCATTATTATATTATCTATGCTTACATGTAAGAACAATAGTAACAAGAAAAATAATAACTCATTATGTGTCAATATTTCACTCCAAAAATTCTATATTGGGTCTAAATCTAATATGGGGATATATAATTTTATATGCGGCCCGTGGAGTTGTGATGCATTTCTGAAGTGACCAGCAAGATCTTTTGGGTTGGCCACCCCTATGGTAGATAGTAACTGCACATATGCAGTTTGGATGTAATGGATATTTGTTGGCGGTTCGGAAAACCAGTTAAACTATAGGTCCTGGTCTAATAAGTCCAAAGTATGCAAAAAATGACCCTAGAGCGACAAAACTAAAATAAACTAAACTACTATAGTGGTAAAATTATAACGCTTAGTATTCGAAAATAAACATGCGTATTAATTTATATTTTTATAATTATAATTACTAAAAATTGCATAATAATAATTACATTTCATGCATCAAGAGAATAATGATCTTATTGATTAAAAATAATAGATAAAACCTAGTGACTTGAACTTGGTAAAGTCGACTCAATAAATTAGTATAGAATTAAACAAACTCAGACTAAAACTGAATGCATTTCTTAACTTTGAAGAACACCATTCGCAACAACACCAAATTCATCCTCAGCATCATAACTTCCCCTCGTTAGAATATTGGGGAAAACTCCCGTCCTTTTAATGCAGATTTGTTGTCTCAATAAAAGATGTACAGCTTCTCATTGTGCGAGGATTCTTTGGAGGAACTTTCTCCACCACTGGCACTGTGTTTGAGCAAAGCAACATCGAAAATAGAACGAGTTTTACCTCAACTTCATTACTCCCAGACACAATAAATCTCTCTCCACTGCTATCCGTTACGGTTATGGTGATAACTCAAGCTACTGAATCATTTTATATAATTACATTCGCCTTCCGTCAAGTTCGCGTTTCAGAGAGGCTTCTGTTAACAAAGGCTCTGCTCTTATGCGAAAAGGATTCAGAGTGCTTAATGCATATAGGTTGCTACGTGCTTGTAAATTCAAGCGCGATGTAGAATATCCTAGTTATTTAAATGACGACAGATTTTAAATTTCGATTATTTATTTTTATTAGGTACCTTAACTGAGTAAAAATATAATTATAACATATTAATTGAGCTTAATTTTTTATGTAAGCTATAGTAGTATTAATTTTTTTTATCCTAGCTATAATGCTGATACCCTTTAATTATAGATAAATTAGATACAGATAATATGATGCTTTATTATAAAGTGAATAATTACAAAACAATAATAATTATTAAAGTAATAATTAATAATTAATTAAATAATAATCTTGATGCCTTGCAATCCTTTCCTGTGTTTCATGCCTTGCAATCTCAATTGCTTTGCCTTGCTTGACCTTTATTTTAAAAAGAGAGTAAGTCCAATGGAGACTACGTGAAAAAGTATATGATTTTCTGTTACTTTCTGTTAGGAATTGTTTTGGTTTTCTTTATCCTTTTAAGAAAAATTCGGATAGTTATAATTGAATTAATTTTGGAAAAATTGACAAAAAATTTCAAAAAACATTTTGTTTTGTGTATTATGATAAATTCCATATTGCAAATATTTTTCGTATTTAAATCATCAATGGGCATGCGCCGTATACTTATACATGGCTATAGATAATTAAAAAGAATTGATGATAATTGATAATTGTATTGTAATTGAAAGAATTTTAAATCTTTGAATTCTTTTAAGTTGAAATACATTCAAATACTGTTTATATCCTTTAATTATGGATAAATAAGTAGATACAAATAATATGATGATTTATTTTCCTGTGAAAAATTACAAACAATAAAATTAAATTCCAACCATTCTCAAGGCTTGCAATCACTATTTTAAAAAGACAGTAAGTTCAGTAGAAATTATGTGAAAAGTTTCTCATATTCTGTTACTCTCTGCTAAAAATTGTTTGGATTTTCTTTATCATTATAAAGCAAATGCGGGACAGTTATAGTTGAATTAAGTTTGGAAAAATTAACACGAAGATTAAAAAAATTGTTTAGTGTATTGTGATAAATTATGTTCTACAAACATTTTGCGTATTAAATCATCAATGAGCATGGTCCATATACGTATACGACAGTATTATAATTGAAAAAAATTATAAATCTTTAAATTCTTTTAAGGTGAAATACATTGCAAATATTGGAATATATTCCTTTTTTATGAATAAATACATAGATATAGAAATTATGAAGCTTATTTTAATGTGAATAATTCTAAGCAATAATAATTAATAAAATAATAATTAAATTCGAACCATTTTCATGACTTGCAATCACTATTTTAAAAAAGAAAATAAGTCCAATGGAGATTATGTGAAAAAGTTTCTCATCTTCTGTTACATTCTGTTGAGAATTGTTGGAGAATTTTCTATTGGAAATTGGGTTTTTCTTTATCATTAGAAGCAAATGCAGGATAGTTATAATTGAAACTCTTCCAGAAATTTCTAAAGCGATGAAATTCGTCAATAAAATGAACATATTTTTAAGACAAGAGTTTATAAAAGCAAGTTGTGTGTGTGGTAAACCACAAATCCTTTTTATTAAATATACAAGTGTTACGCCATTTACGATTCATTTAATATTTTTGTGTGTATTACTTTTTCCAGAAAATTCATAAGAATTAATAATTTTAATGAATGCAAAACAAGAATTCAGAGTTTATATCTAAAATGCCATGATGACGTTTTTTATAATGTATAGTTCACGTATAGTATAGTTCTATTTAATATTTCTTGAACAAACCATTGATTGGTAGGCGAAATAAGGTTAAAATCCCCTATAAAAAATCCTATCAAAGCGAAATGCTGAGGCTCAATATAATTTTTTCTTACTTCTTCTCGTTTTAGAAAGCAGGGACTGCAATGCGTTTCGCAAGTGAATCAAACCATTGAACTTTTATATGCTAGCAAAATCATGATGAAAAACATGTAGACATTAAGCTCATAATTATACCATCCAACGAAATATGTCGTCTAATTATACTTTTCGTAACGAAGTTTTTGATCCATAAAATACAAGAGTATTGTTTTTGGGAAAGAGTGTTAGCGGAGCCCTAGACCATTTTTAACATTCTTATTGGTTTATTAATTTTTGTTTTTAAATTTCTTTTTTATACGCTATTCTAATTAGTTTATTTAAATTTCACTCATGTGCTTTTTAATAAATAAATACCTTTGTATTTCCCCTTAAAATCGTTTAGAATTCTATAGTTTGTTAATTTTTTAAAATTTCTTTCGTGCTTTTTTTCATTAAATTTCTTTCGTGGTTTTTTTTTCATAAAATTGTTTGAAATTCTATAGATTTTTTTTATATTTATATATATATTTTTTAAAATTTCTTTCATGATTTATTTTTATTAAATTTCTTCAATTTTTTTTTTTTGTTAAATTTCTTTCATGTTTTTTTTAAATTTCTTTCATTTTTTTTTATTAAATATTTTTCATGTACTTTTATAAAAATGTTTGGAATTCTCTCTCTGTCTGTCTACTTTTTTTTTTTTTTTTTTTTTGCTTTTATTTAATCTTTTTTTTCAGTTTTGAACGATAACTGATGAACATGACTTATTGTCTGAATATGTTTTATTTATACTCTTTTACTTTTTTGTTTAATATTGCTGTTAGGAGTTTTGTTCTTAAATTAAATTCTAAACTTTGTGTAAAACCTGTATATTGGCCCAATCAATTAATTTCTTATGTTTTAATAATGCCATTATTTTAATTTTTAATATAATAAAGTAACTAAAATATGACTTAATACTTTTTTCTAATTACTTAATTATTACTTTTCTAATGCAATTAATTATTAATGTGAGATGAGATTATTTCTTTATACATCTCATATACAGTGCTGGCGATAAAATAACAATCATAGTTGAAACAAACAAATAAATAAATAGAAAGAGAAAATAATATTATTCGCATATTTACAATGATTGTCCAGGTTTGTTTGATTCGTCGCTCAACTGTCCTTTTGTGCACACTTTAGGCTAATTAGACCAGGACCTACAGTATAAGGTGGATTCGAACCACTCACAAACATCCATGCCACCGACAGGATTTGAACCTGAAGCCTGTAGTACCAAAGGACAGAGCGCTAGCCAATTGGCCATCAGGCCGCAGTTTGTCCAGGAGGCACGAAATAGCCTAATAGGCATCGAAGGGGTGATGTCCCTAACTAAAACTGTTTAAAACCCTCATAGTGGTGCCAAACCGAAATATCTATATCTATGTTTGTTATGGGCTGCGTTAAATCTGCCGGTCGGAACGTCTTGTTTTAAAGAGGAAATGAAGAGTTAGTGAATCCTTCCGCCCATAGTCGTTTTGCGTCTAAAACTTTTCATCTAGTGCAACGTCGTACAATGTAGCTAGACACTTTTTCAAGTAGTCAGTTAACACTGAATTTGCAAAGAGTTTGCATTTATAGAACAAAAGAATAACTTAGATAAAAGTGTCATTCATTCAAAAACAAAGTTTGATCTTTATAAAATTCATAGCAATTCATAGCAATTTGTATCAAACGAAAACTAAAATGTTTATATATTTTTACAAAAAATTTCAAATTTTTCTATTTTTCTAATAAAACTATTAAGAAAAAAAAACATCAGACATTTACAAATCTTTATATAACATGTAAATAAATTATTAACTATATAGCAAACATTTGTCTCATACTTAAAAACCATCTATCAGTGTATACTTTAAGTACTATGTGTTTCAATATTTTATAAGCAAATGGTTAACATTAACTCTAATACAATTTTATAGTGCGTTTTCCATTGGAATAAATAATATTTACTCGGATTTATTCATATAGAATTAAATATATAGTTAATAAAAATAACATTTTATAAAAAGTATTTTTCTTGCATATTACAGATATTGATATATAAAATCTATTTTTTTCAGTTTAAAAAATTATAATATTTATTAAATAGCTCCATTGTAATTACATCAGTCAGTGTTATACCATGAAATTATTTTTAAATCTATTTTTATATGAAAGATTCCATATAAAATGTAAAACAGGAATAAATAATTTGAATGATTTATGAATACTGCTGAATTTAAATATTTGATTTAGTTAGAGAATATTCATTTTCAGAGTAACATTATTAGAACATTATTTGATCTAGTTAGAGTTTTAATACTCTAATTTTTGTTTTTTTTATGTATTTTAAATATGAAAACCTTTTACATCTTTTATTGTATTGTGTAATTTTATGAAACATTATTCACATACATATTATAAAATGATGAAAAGTATAAATTTTATTAAAAATCATACTTTTGCAGAAATATCTGGCTATATAAAATATTAGATAAGTAATAAGTACAGTGTATTAAAATACGTATACATCTTTTTAATAAAAAATATTGCACGCGTTGAAAGCTTTTTTTAATTAATACATTCCGTACATTAAGTACAGATTAAAGATAACAAAACATTCCATTATTAAACAAAATTTAGGGAGAAAATCATTGAAGCATTTAAAATAATTAAAAATTTATTTAAAAATTTCCATTTAAATTGAGATTTTAACTTTTATATTGTAACTGGTATTTTTCTAGAATGAATAGAATAAATTAATATTTTATTAAACAATAATTAATTTTAGTTAAATATTTGATATTTTAATGTTTAATAATATATTTGTTTAATAAAATATTTTAAAGAAAGTTAATATTAAAATTTTATTTTTAATTATTATTACGATTATAATTTGATATTAATAATTTTCAAATAGTTTTAAAGGAAATAAAGTTTTTCTTTTATATTTATAGTTAATTATTCCATCAGAAGCTATTTTAAGTTCGATAAATTAGTTCTGTTATTGCAGCAATAAGATTTTAAATGAAAAAAAAAAGTTATAATTCTTCTCTTAATTTATACAATACGTATTAATCAAATAATACAGAGAAAAAGACAAAGAAGGTTTAATGAAAAACTTTATTAAAATAATTATTTATCATCAATATATAGTTATTATTTTTAACAATAAAAATAATCTATAAAAAATTAAATGTTTGTAATAAAAATTAAATATTTGTAATAACGAAATTCCTTTCTGTAATATCGTATTCACATAGAAATCGTGGAAAAACTAAAAAGTAACTGCTTTTTTTTTTTTTCATTTAACTAGATATTATTTTCTCCAATCATTTTATTGCGTGTTATTGTATCTCATTAAAATAAAATAAAAAATAATAATTATTACTTTTATTAATTTCATTCAATCAAGAACAATGTTACAGAATCAAATTTCATAGCAATTCGTATGAAACAAAAAAACTATTTAAAAAGATTCAATCAGACATTTTACAAACCTTTATATCACATGTAAATAATTTATTAACTGCATAGCAAACATTTATAAACCATCTATCAGTGTGCTCAACTAACGGATATTTTAAGTAATATGTGTTTAATATTTTTATACACAAATGGTTACAATAACATTAATACAATTTTAACTTTGACAATGCAATAAATACTATTTACTTTGATCAACTCGTATATAGAAATGAAAAAAATATAATACGTAATAATATGTTCATTTAATAATATAATATTACAATTTAATACATTTATAAAAAGCCTGTTTCTTGTTATTCCAGATATTGATATAGAAAATCTACTTTTTTTTTCTGTTTAAAAAATATATTTATTTATTAATTGTAATTATAATAGCCAGTGTAAAATCATGGGAATATTTTTAAATCTATTTTTATATAAAAATTATATTATAAAATGAATTATAAGAATGAATAATTTGAACGATTTATGAACACTGCTGAATTTAAATATTTGATTTAGTTAGAGAACATTCATTATTAAGAGTATCATTATTAGATTAACTAAATCAAATAATAAAGTTTTAATACAATACCTTTCGTTTTTTTAAATATTTTAAATCAAAACCTTTTAGATCTTTAATTGCATTGTGTAATTTTATAAAACATTATTCATATATTATAAAATGATAAAAGAATAAATTCTATTAAAAATTACACTTTGCAGAAATATCTAGATATATAGCAAATATTAGATAAGTAATAAGTACAGTGCATCTTTTTTTTTAATAAAATATATTAAACGTAAAAGCTTTTTTTAATTAATGCATTCCTTACATTAAGTACAAATTAAATCTAACAAAACGTTTCATTATTAATCGAAAATTACGAGAAAATCATAAAGCATTTAAAATAATTAAAAATATATTTCAAAATTTCCTTTTAAAATGAGACTTTTAACTCTTTTATAATGTAACTGGTATATTTATAGAATAAATAGAATACATTAATAATTTATTAAACAATAGTTATTTTTAGTTAAATATTAACATTTTGATGTTTAATAATACATTTGTTTAATAAAATATATTAAAGTAAGTTACTATTAAAATATTATTTTAAATTCGTAATTTATAATCATTATTTTTAAAATTGTTTTTAATAGCAAATAAGGTTTTTTATACTTTTGATTAATTATTATTTCATCAGAAACTATTTTAAATTCAAATTAATTTCGCTACCGTAGTAATAAGATTTTTAAAGGAAACAAAATTATAATATATCTTTTAACTTAAACAAAATGTATTAATCAAATAATATAGAAGAAAAAATGAAGAAGTTTTATTCAGAAACTTTATTAAAATAATTATTTACTATCAATATATAGTTATTATTTTTAACAATAAAAAAAATAATCTATCAAAAAAAAAAAAATAAATGTTTTTAATAAAAATTAAACATTTTTAATAATGAAGTTCTTTTCTGCTATATCGTATCACATAGAAATCTTTTAATTAGAAATTGTTCATTTTATCTTTCAGAAAGCTCACATTTTATTTCGTTAATAATTGAAATCATAAAAGATGGAGAAATAGCAAAAATTAACTGTTTTTTTTTTTTCCGTTCAACTAGATATTACCTCGCAACCACTTTATTGCTTGTTATTGTGTTTCATTAAAACACAATTAAAAGTAATAATAATTTTTTATTAATCAGATATTTTAACTTTTAACTTCTGTCTCAATGAAATACAGCAGATCTACGGCAGATTTAATGGCAGTAGCAATTTGAATGGCAGATATGCAACAGATTTAATGACAGTAACAATTTCAATGACATACATGTAGCAGATATAATAGCAATAGCATTTTCAATGTCAGATGCTTCTCACATTCCATTGCAGTTGCTATTTTTTAAAATCAAGAATGAGTGTGATGATGACAATACCAAATATTTGTTTATAAATAGAGAATTCTTTTTGTTTGTAATACATTGATTGATTTTAAATAATGATAGGAAACATTCTAATAAAGAAAATCTTTGAGTAACACCAATTTCAAAATTACTAATAATGATGCTATAATAATGAGAGTTCTTTGCTATAATACTATACATTGATTGATTTAAAATAATGATTGAAAACATTAAGAGGAACACAATCTTTAAGTTAAATCAAGTTCAAAATTACTAATAACAGATTCAATAAAACTGGCAAAAATATTTATGAATTCTAGTTACAATCATTTCATAAAAACCTACATTTACAGAAATTGTGATGTTTTTATTAGTTTTTTAAATCAAGAATGAATGTGATGATGGCAAGACCAAATATTTGTTCATAAATGAGAGAGTTCTTTACATTGATTGATTTTAAATAATGATTGGAAACATTATGATGTACACAATATTAAAAAGTAACATCAATTTCAAAATTACGAATAACAGAAAAAATAAAACTGGCAAAAAATTTACGAATTAATCTAGTTATTTAAAAAAAAGGTACATTTACGGAATTTAAAATTATTTTGTCATTTTTTTTAAAATCAAGAGTAAATGTAATGATAGCAGGACAGTATTTGTTAATAAAGTAGAGAGTTATTTGTTATAATACATTATTGGTTTTAAATAATGATTGGACATATTATGATGAACACAATCTTTATTTAACATCAATTTCAAGATGACTATTAACATATAAAACATTTACAAATTATATGTCTAATCATTTTATAAAAACGTAAATGATGTTTTACTTGTGTGTGTGATGATGTAAAAGATAAAATGTTTGTTCATGAATGAGAGAGTTCTTTGTTATAATACAATATAATATTTTAATATTACAATACATCATACTCATACATTATAACATTGTATATAACGTTGTACATGCAATTATCATCATCATTGTTATGGAAAATGTTATAATACATCATTATTATTATTATTATTTTTCATAAAAAAATATTACTATTAAGAATAGATCACATGTTAAATTAATGAATCATGGAATTCAAATAGTTTATTTTATTTATTTTTGTTTTCTGTACAAAATTTTTATCTACATATTTTTTTGTTAATTATCGTTGTTTAATGTTTCACAAAGTAATTAATAGAAATTAATATCCAAAATTACGTACTAAACTCTGTCATTCAGTTTATCATTATCCTTCATTGTAGCGTTTGTGTTTTAGTTTAATGAAAATAAATGGAACAAAACAAATGCCAAAGCTACAGGACATATAACAGGATAATGAAAATAGTTAAATGACAGAACAATACTTTTTCTCTTGTGGGGTGAGAACAAACACTTTCAGTTAAATTTCATCTTCCACTCACTGCTATATCTGTTTAAAATCATCTGAACAGGTAAACAGTTACAGTTGCAATTACAATTTAACTCAACATCCATTAATACTTATTACAATTCTTAATTTTTAAAAGCAAATCATAATTTCAGATAGTTTTCGCTACAAGTTCCATTTAATTGTTAGTTTATGTTCAACTTTGATAGAATATTTTAACATTTAACCGTCTCCAGTCAGAAGGAGGAAGATGGCAATTTCCTACCTAATGCCCCTTTTTTTTTTGGCTGAGGTTAAATTCATTCATCTCAGCGCATGGGTTATTTTTCACACAATGGATTAGCTTCATCGATGGAGGAGTGTATTGTCACAACCAGGTGGCGTGTCAGAGCAATGTTGAGAAATGATGGTAAGAGTTTTTGACTTATGAGTTGCTTTTTCCATTTTCTTTCCCTCTACTATTTGTACTATGCGTTCCATCGGTAGGTATAAATTTTAATTGTCCTGTAGATTATATTGATGTATTATTGTGAGAGACATTACATGCAGCATATTCCATAAACAGATTTAAAGTTTTAGCTGGCTTAGCGTTAATTAAACGTCTCTGAATTACACAGTAATACATGGTCGTAAATTATTTTCTACCGGGGCAGAACCAAAAATTAAAATTACCAAATTATTAAATTAGTTATCAAAAAAAATTAAAATTACCAAATTATTAAATTAGTTACCAAAAAAATTAAAATAACTTAGATCCTGATAGCCGAGTGACTAGCGCTTTGACGCCCGGGCCATAGGTTTCGGGTTCGAGTCTCACCGGCACCATGCATGTTTGCAGTGGTTCAGAATCCACTTTAAGACGTAGATCCCGGTCTCGTATTATTGTAGAGTGTAAGGCTGACAGCGCTACCCCGTAAAAATGTCAGTCTTACTGACTTCTACCAAAAGGGTGCTCCATCACTACAGGAGCTGACACCTTTCTCTTCGACCCTGATACGTGGGCTTAGTATAGATGTAGATGGCTGTTTATCAAGTGGGAGAAGAAACAACAAGAAAAATTGCACTATTTATCATTCTAAATGAATATGTGGTTGATTAATTAACGTAATTACTACATCAAAAGTAGCATGTTTACTATGTTATATAAGTGAACTATAGAAGTATGTCATTTTCAAGCAGAATCTTTCAGATGGGCAATGGGACATCTTGATTTGATGTTTTTGTGTGTGACTCAACCTCAAATTCCTGCAGTGTCCAGCAGTCCTGATTATCTACTCATGGGTGAGTTAAAGGGGTAGCATATGTTATCATGAAGCACCAGTAGTAGAAGTCTGACATGGCCTCGTGTCGTTGAAGACGAAACACGAGATGTTTTCTTTTACATGGCAGGGTTGTCATCCATACGTTCAACAGTCATATTATACCGGGACCTACGGTTTAAAGCGGATTCGAACCATACAAGCATACTTATCACAGCTGAAAATCAAAACCGAAACCTATGGCATAAAGCGAGAGCGCTAGCCACTCAACCAATAGGCCTTCTGTACATGATGTTCTCTGTAGTTCGCATATTCCTACTTGGATTGTTCTGTACCAGCTAAACAACCATGCTAATGCGGTCTTCCTTATATATCCAGAATATATAGTTTGTTTACGACTCAACGCAGCTGTCTAGAAAAAACTCCTATTATAAAACAGCTGGTTAACTATCTAAAGATACTATGATTGGCAGTGTGTTTTCATAGGATACCATTGCTCGTACTACTATACTATAGCTCAACCATCGTTTGTTGCTGCACTGTCAGCTCGAGACATATCTGCTTGTCCCGATTGCTTATGATCAGATATATTATACCATCTCGTCAATTTTTAGAAGGTTGGATCCCTGAAGGAATTCTTGGAATTTCTTCACCTGCGCGATGACATCTACCGCATCTAGAAAGTATTTCTGACCCAATATTGCTATATAATTCTGAGTCTTTTGCGTGTATCCTATGCCTATTATGAAGTAGTAATCCGGGTGCTGTGATACTATAAATTATAATTAAATAACCTTTTAAATTGCAATTAGTTATCGGAATACTTATATGCAATTCAATATATAATCGTTGTATAACCGATGCACAGTGCATTAATTCTAGTTTAAGTGACGAAAAATTTACTTAAAAAATGCTTGGTAACAGATTAAACACATATTTTAAATAAAATTTCGTAGTACAGCGATATAGTTCATAGTTCAAATAATGATAAAATATTCACAATTCAATAATAACTGGCGCAGATGGATAAGAAGACAAAACTGTACTTCGAGAGTGGCTGTCATAACAAAAAATTCGTTAGCGATTATGTGAGAGCCTCACGTCGATTTTCGTGTGATATTTTTTTCCCAATAAGCCACATGAATTGGAGGAAAATAAACTTAAAAATCCTCAAATAAATGCATATTCTTTTTTCTTTTCCTACAATAAGGTTAAGATCTCGTGGGCAGTAAAGTTGTTAATATATATTATTCGTTCAAATATAATCCTGGCAATTATTTTTGTAATGCAAAAAAGTATGGTATCCCTTGATAAAAATAAATATTAACTCAGGTGGAGCAATTGCCTATACTTCGGTGTGCTAGTTGTTTTTTAACTATATTTTAATTTTTTTTATTATTAAAAATAGGATAAGTTTCTACAATATCTATTCAAATTTTCACAATTTCGTAGCTAAAGCAATTATTGTTTAAAGTTGGTTACAAATTTTGACCAATTATGGATAGTAGAAGTAGATATGAGTATTAAATATTATGTAAGACACAAATCTTTTAATCACCAAGAGTTCAACCACTGTAAGTATGTATAACATAGCATGCTAATTTATAAACAAAATTTAATATTTTATTGTTAGAAATACATAGGGTGCATATAGATATATTGCATGCATCTATCTATGTACCCTCACTTTTACATATATATTGCTCATAATCACTTGAGTTCTATAATTTCTAGAAAACAATATATTTACATATAATATATTATAGTAAAAGTAATTTTAACTAAATTCTCAAAATTTCAGAAAAAAATAATATGCAACCTGTTTTTTACCAAATATCATCCATGTTTTTTACTTTTATACCCAGTAAACGATAAACAGTAAGCCGATTTCAGAAAATAAAACCCAAATACGATACTGACAACATCTCAATTTCTCTTTCCCCTTGGCTCATGTAATTTTTATAAATATGGCAATATCTTTACCCCACTACGATACGTCTTACCCGCACTTTATTTTCTTCTGGTGTCAAATATATGTAAACCTCGATTCCGGCAGATGCAATCTTCTTACCACATACTCACTGTTTTGGGCATCATGAAAATTCCCTTTTCCCTCCTCTTGTCTCAGTCTAGAAATGAAAATTTATTGCCTTGTATATTTACCTCGGGACGCGATGTGATATTTTGCCGGGGATTATTACGGATTCCTGGAAATTTTTCGCCAGGTTGTCCGAGATTGGGGAAGTGTTGACACCGCAGAGATAGAGATAGTAGAGCTGTACGGATTGGGAAGTAGATTCAATTTACAGTTCTCTCTCACTTTGTGGAAAACAGGTTGTCGCCGATGAAATTGGGAGACGGGGTTTCTATTTTGGGATACTTTAAAATATATATCTCATGTTGGTATTCATCTCCTGTAAATATTAGGTGTTGGAAATAATATAGGATTTCAACTAGATATGTCAAATATAAACTTGGTAAAGTATGTTGAAAACAAGAAATATTCCAAATATATGGTATTTCATAGTTAAAAGACACAAAGAAACCGTTAAGTAATTGTGACCATATCTGTTAACTATGCATATTTCAATTATATGATCAGTAATATCAGTTATTTTATGGAACATCAAGCATAACCGTTACAAAAAAAGAATTGTTTTAGTATCTATTTTTTTTTCTTCTAATGCAGCTGGCAAATAGACCGTGATCTTTCGCCATAAGGGCTGCAACGATGTTACTCACTTTGCATTACCCAGGGGGCGTGTAACTTGATGGTAAGCCACGGAGTAACAATGCCCCCGCAGCGCTCTACGATCCTATTAGGACCGGGACCTACAGCTTAAAGTGGATTCCGAACCACTACAACACCCATGGGCAAAGCCGGGTTTGAACCCGATACCTGTGGTACCGCACGCCAGATCGCTAGCCATTCGGCCATCATATCTATTAAAATAATAAAAAAATGTTTTCATCTACTGATCAGGAGTGTCGAAACACTTTACATGAAATTAATTTTTAATTAATTTTATTTTTGAAAATGTTTTTATTAATAGAAGTGATTTTGGGCCTGATGGCTGAGTGACTGGCATTCGTTGCCACAGGTTTCGGGTTCGAATCCTGGAGTCCCCATTGATGTTTACAGTGATTGGGAATCCACTTTAAACCGTCATTTCCCGGTCTATAGCACATAGGTCGTAGCGCTGACAAACCTACCACGCAAAAAAAACCATCTCATGTCTCGATATCTCCCAGTAAGCAGATGGTCTTGGCTTGCCATGGGGATGTTGCGTCAGTGAAGAGAAAAAAGAACATATGCATATATATATTCATTGCGCTAATATATTCGTGTCGGTTATTTTTGAAATGCGATATTATGAGATACATTAATAAAAAAAAAAAATAATAATAATGCAAATTGAACAATTATGGATACTTCCATGTGCTGGTAAATTTTGAACTACATTTGGATATTTTTTTTATGATTAAAATAGGATACATTTATACAATATCTAATCAAATTTTCGACAACTATTGTTTAAATTTGCTTAGAAATTTGGATCAATACTGAACAGTAGAAATAAATATTATGAGTATTAAATATTATGTAAGGCCCAAATCCTTTTAATTATCAAGAGTTCATGCACCGTAAACATATATAGCATGATAAGCACGTTTATCAACAAAATTAAACACAACTATATCATATCATCTCTCGTTTATATCAGTTTACGTATTTTTCTTCTCTATATATATTTGCGTGTATTTTTGTTTTGGTTATGTTCGCGCATAATCATTTTTAGTTGTATAATTGTACAAAAGAAATATTTTTTTTATATTTAATATATTATAATAAGAATAGTTAAACTAAATTTCTCAAAATGCCGCAAAAATTATGTTTGTCAATTTTCACCAAATATCATCCATGTCTTTTACTATTATACCTAGTAAACAATAAAACCTAAACCGATTTCAGAAAATAAAAACTCCAATACGACACTGACGGCAATATGTTAGACAGCATCTCAATTCCTCTTTTCCCTTGGCTCATGTAATTTTTATAAATATGGCAATATCTTTACATCACTGCGATGCGTCTTACCCAACTTTATTTTCTTCTGGTGTCAAATATATGTAAACCACGATTCCGGCAGATACAATCTTCTTACCACGCATACCGACTCTTTTTGGCATCATGAAAATTCCCTTTTCCCCCTCTTGTTTCAGCCTAGAAATGAAAATTTATTGCCTTACATATTTACCTCGAGACGCGATGTGATATTTTGCCGGGGATTATTACGGATTCCGGGAAAATTTTCCCCGCGTTGTCCGAGATTGGAGAAGTGTTGACACTGCCGAGATAGAGAGAGTAGAATGTTACGGATTGGGAAGTAGATTCAATTTACAATTCTCTCTCACTTTGCGGAAAACAGGTTGTCGCCGATGAAATTGGGAGACGGGGTTCTCCATTTCGGGATGCTTTAAAATATATATTTCATGTCGGGATTCATCTCGCAGTAAATGATAGGTGTTAGAAAGAATATAGGATTTTTCTCGAAATGTCGAAATATAAAAATATATAAAGTGCGCTAAAAACAAGAAATATTACAAATAGATCGCACCTTTTAATAATAAAACACCAAGTACCGTTGAATAATTATGACAAGTATCTATTATATTTATGTGTTTCAATTATAAAATCCGTAATACCTGGTATTTTAGAGTAATATACGGCATGGCTGTTAAAAAAACTACTTTCAGTGGCAATTAAATGTAATATAAAAAGTGTTTTTATATCTATAGATCAGGTATTTAACAACACTTTAAATGGCGTTAATTTTTAAGCTAAAATTTTAAAATTTTTATTTATATAAGTAATTTTGGGTCTTGTGGATGAGTGAATAGAACTCTGTTCCACATGATTCATGTTCGACTCCCAGGCGGTGCCATGTATGTTTGTAATGGTTCCGAATCCATTTTAAACCGTAGGTACTGGTCTAATATAACTATAGAGCGTTCGGCGTCGGACTGACAACAAAAAAGAAAACATGACATCTCGAAATTTGCCAATAGGCAGACTTGCCTTGGCTCACCATGAGGCTGTTATACCAAAGAAGAAGAAGGGATATATAGATATTATGAGTATTAAATATTATGTAAGGTACAGATATTTTAATTATCAAAAGTTCAGGTATAGCAAAAATCTATAACATAACATGCAAACTTATCAACAAAAATTAACATAGTTAATACTATTTGTTAGAAAGGCATACGCGTTTTCCTTTTATATATTAATATATGCATAAATCAATCTTATTTATTTATAATGTTTGTGTGTTTACTCATAATCACTTTATTTCAAAATTGCACGAAGTAAATATATTTATTTTTAACATATTATTATAGTAAATAGTAGTTAACTAGATTTCTCAAAATTTCGGGAAAAAAAAGTATGTTGCCAATCTTTACCCAATATCATCAATGTTTCTTAACTTTATACCTGGAAAACGATAAAAACCTAAGCCGATTTCAGAAAATAAAACCCAAATACGATACTGACAGCAATATGTTAGACATCATCTCAATTCCTCTTTCCCCTTGGCTCATGTAGTTTTTATAAATATGGCAATATCTTTACCCCACTACGATACGTCTTACCCAACTTTATTTTCTTCTGGTGTCAAATATATAAACCACGATTCCGGCGGATACAATCTTTTTACCACACATACCTACTGTTTTTGGCATCATGAAAATCCATTTTACCCCTTCTTGTTTCAGCCTAGAAATGAAAATTTATTGCCTTATATATTTACCTCCGAGACGCGATGTGATATTTTGCAGGGGTTTATTAAGGATTCCTGGTTAAATTTTCCCCACGTTGTCTGAGATTGGGGAAGTGTTGACACTGCCGAGATAGATACAGTTGAATCCAGAATTGTATGGATATGGAACTAGATTCAATTTACAATTCTTTCTCACTTTGTGGAAAACAGGTTGTCGTTTTTGAAATTGGGAAACGGGGTAATGTATTTTGGGTTACTTTAAAATATATATTTCAAGCCAGGATTCCTCTCGCAGTAAATGTTAGGTGTCGGAAAGAATATAGAATTTCAGCTCGAAATGCCAAAAAAAAAAAAAAAAAAAAAAACAATAAAGTACATTAAAAAAATATATATATTATATAGTTAAGATTTAAAGGTGTTTTATAGTTAAGATACAAAGTAACCGTTATGTAATTGTGACAATATATGTTAACTATATATATTTTTAATTATATAATCAGTAGTATCAGTTATTTTATGGAATATCAAGCAAAAAAACTGGTTTTCCAATCCTCTATGCATGCTAAAAGTCATCGGCAGGGGATGGCTTTCAAAGCGCGCGGTGATTCACGTTGAATCTCTTTAATCGACTCAAAATGGTGTCCCCGGAGTGGTTTTTTGAGTTTAGAGAATAGCTAGAAGTAGCACGGTGGGAATACGGTGATTTTGGAGTGATATAGGTTTCATTTTTGGCGAAAAAGTCACGAAGAATCAATGCAGCGTGAACTGGCGCATTCGGTGCTTTCAGTACTAATCGTGATTTGACGCGTTTGAGGCCCAAACGGGAATTGATAATTCCTTTGAAATTCCAACATCCTCAGTAAGGTTTCTAATTTTAAATCAACGGTTTGCAAGCACCAAATCTTTAATTTTTGGACTTGAGCTTCGTCGGTTGAAGTTGATGGTCGACCAGAGTGATCTTCGTCTTCAACGCGTTCTCTTTTTGAATTGTTTATGCTACTTCTAAACATATTTGCACACAGAACGCCTTTTGCAACATTCTATATGTTTCCGCAAACAGAATTTAATGCAAGTTCTTTGCTCAATTAACCGAGACATTTCAAAAATCCCCGGAATCAGTTTTGGGCGTCTCACAAAGCCAAGCTTAACTCTAAGCCTAATGAATATTATGACGTCAAATTTCACAGATGTGTCAAGGACAGTGCCTGCAACCTAAAAAAAATTGAAATTCCATATAGTCCCAGGAATTTTAAATTCAAAATAGGTCTTACTTTTTGGACACAGTAGTATGAGGCAAATATGGCAAAATAATGTGACAACTTTGAAAGCGATTGTTTCACCAAGAATAAAAGCGACAAGAATCAATCTCGCAACAAATTACTGCAAAAAGTAACGTGGTAAATAAGTAACGTGGGTGCAGCACTAGCCTTAAGACATCGAATATAATTGTCTAAGTGTTTGGCAGTAGCATTAGAACAAAAATATTTATATTATTATAGAATGTAAGCAATTAAGATTTACATTTAACTGTCAAAAACTTCATAACATCCTTTTTTTTATTACTTTTCTGTCGAATTTTATAAGATACCTCTTAAGAGAAACAGCGCAGAACTTATCTGATTGTTAAAACGAACAATTATCAAATTGTAATAATTTTCGTATGCAACTATTGTTCGAACACGCGTGCAAATGGTTAAATTTTGGATCCCAATGAATTAATACGTGGAACTCTAGAGCATCGTAACTAAACATCCTGATGATATGTAAAAGAGGAGAAATTACAATTTTAGATTGTTAACTTCCATTCGAATTTCATTACGTCTAAACACTTACACTGTACCAATTTCTAACATGCGGTTCTTGGAAGAATAGGAATATATGTTAATAACTGAGAAAAATTGTATGAATATATGTTAACAATTAAGAAAAATGTATGAAAATGTTAAAATTATGAAAAATTGTATGAATATATGTTAATACTTAAGAAAAATGTATGAAAATATGTTAAAAATTGTAATTAATTGTATGAATATATGTTAATAGTTGTAATTAACTGTATGAATATGTTAACAACTGTAATTAATTGTATGAATATATGTTAAAAATTGTAATTAATTGTATGAATATATGTTAAAAATTGTAATTAATTGTATGAATATATGTTAACAATTGTAATTATTTGTATGAATATATGTTAACAACTGTAATTAGTAATATGGTGACAACTGTAATTAGTTATATGAATATACACTCATGTCCATAAATTAAGGATGATTCAGAATCACACAGAAATTGAACTAAAAATAAAATTTTCACCTGTATAATTATCACACACATCTTGAAGAAGAATATGCAAATTACAGGAAACCACCAGATGGGCGGGATAGTACGTCACAAAGACGAGTGTAAGAGAAGGGGTATATAAGGAATGGTGGCAAAGAAGTAAAAAATTGATCACAGCGCTTTTTAAGGCCTTTCAGTGCACAACCGCATAGTTGTGGTCTTAAAGGAAGAGGATAATTTTTTACGCGGGGTAGAATTATCGGACGACTGGAATGTGGACGTACCCAGCTGAAAGTATCTCGAGAAACTGGGAATCATGCCCAGAGTGACATCTCCAGGCTTTGGCAACGATTCCAAGATGATAAAATGTGAGTAGATGTTACAGCACAGGGTCGCCCCCCGAGTTACAACGCCGAATGAGCACCGGTATTTAGCAGTTACTGCCAAAAGAAACAGACGGAGCAGAGCATCAGACCTGTCTCGTCAGCTATCTTCAGCTACCGGTACGACAGTTTCAAGGCAGACCGTGTACAGACGCTTAGGGCACATGATGGTCTATATGCTCTGCTAGGTCTGCCAGATGTGTTCCACTTACCGCAACTCACTGTCGCCTGCGATTAACCGGGAGTAGAGAGCATGCATTGTGGACACCGCAACAGTGGTATTGTGTGATATTTTCCGACGAGTCCAGGTTTAGTTTGAAGTCTGATTCTCGCGAAAGCACTGATAATTTGATACTCAGCATGCCTAGGCGTTGTAAGGCCTGTATTACATCGTCCGGGAGACATACCATATTAACCATCATACTAACCATGTTATACTGTTTTTTTGTAAAATAGGTTCTTTTTGAAATTTGTTCAGGGTGTAAAAATCGCAATTTTTATTAATTATGTCAAACATATAGCATCTTTTTTGCTCTTTACCTTTTGTTTAATAAATAGACTTTACAAATAAGTCAAATTTGTTTTGCTTCTTGTTTCTTTGCCTGAACTTCATTATCCCTTAATTTATGGGCATGAGTGTATATTGACAACTGTAATTAGTTATATGAATGTATGTTAGAAACTGCAATTATTTGTATGAATATATGCTAACAACATAATTAGTTTTTGAATATATGTTAAAAATTGTAATTAATTGTGAGAACATATGCTAACAATTGTAATTATTTTTTGTATTTACATATCTTACAACTTAACAATTGATTAAATGAAGTAAAGTAGTCAAGTTGAAGATTTGTTCGACAATTGAGTTGGGAATATACTAACATTAGATGATATTGGGAAGAATGTTTAAAAATATGGCGGATCGCAGACAGAGTTATAACTGTATTATTTAAAAGTAAGACATTATTTAATTCGCAAAAAGTATTTTTTGTTATATTTTGTCAAATGAAAAAAATTTTCGGATACTTTTCAGTTATTTATGATTGAGCAGATTTGTTAGGACATTCTAGTGATTTAAATATTTCTTTAGTTACCTATTCAAAAGGAGAATTTGAAAATTTCTCAGACGAGTTATCGAGGCGTCGAATGATATCGGAAAACTATATAGGATAAAATATATCAGAAATATAAAGTGATCTTACGGAATATGTTTTATACATAGGATTGGGAAACGAATGGAGAAAGTTTCATAGAGAGGGACATTATAAAAAGTGTGAGTCAATCTTTCTAGTATCCTAAAGTGAGATTTCGGAAAAGTAATGGAAGTTTTATTACATTTTGAACTTTTTTGCTCATAGTGCTATAAAAGTTTCCGTTGTCGGAGTTTTATGTAGTTAGATTACTTTACATTGCAAATTGCTCGAAAACAAGTAATATAAAAATATAAAAAATTAAGTCATTCCTATTTTTTTCAATATATTGTAGAAAGTCCTTTACAAATAAAGTTGAAATTTTCTTTTACATCTGGCGCCATCTATTATTAGATATATTGTACAATTTAAATATAAAAAAACTAAAAATTAATTAATTAAATTTAATTACTGAATTAATTATTAATTATTACTTTTAATAAATTCTTAATTTTATTATTATTATTAATTTTATTATTATTATTAATTTTAATAATTAATTCATTAAAATTAGTTTCAGTATGTATTATGCTAATTTAATACATACTGAAAAGTAATACATTTCTATAAACTGATTGCTAAAACATTCTCTATATACTGACTTACATTTTAAACTTTTGCACACTTGGATAATAAACTTACTTAATATATAATGAAAAACAAATTGTTTTAAATTTAGGCATAGAATAACTATACAATTCAAATACACTGGTTTAATATTACTTAAATTAACACTATCTTAAAACATTTACAATTAATGAAACTACACTGACTTACATTGATAGCTCTTCTTTTCGAGTTAGGAACTATTCTTGCATGTCTCCTTTTAATTAGCAGAAAAATGTTCATAAAAGGCAGCAAAACGTATTAAATGTTTAGTGGGAACTAATTTTCTTATAAACGCTCTTACAACAAGCCGGGTAATGTATCCAGAAACAAAACATTGTTCGTCCCAAATCACTAATCGTGTTAGACTATTTCCGAAATTCATTAGCTCATCTTATTGACTGCTGCAGACATCAAGATTAGCGACATTCTACGCATCGCGAAAAAGGGAAAAAAAAAAAGCACTTGTGCAGGCCATTATACTGACTTTGATCTGTCGTTATTTCTTTTCAAATAGCATTCAGAATTTGTTTGGCTAAACTCTCTGAAAGCTATTTTTCTACATACTAAAAATGACTTATACTGAATTGAGTTTAATCTTATAATGGAATCCATTTAAATTCAGTATGAATAGCATAGGCACATTAGTAAAACGTAAATTGATAATTTAATAATGCATGTAACGAAAATCATTTTACGTAAAAAATGGCGAGAAACGCAGAAAAATATTAATTCAAAGATAATTGTTTTTTTAACATCTGTTACAATATATTTGGAAATAAATTATATTGACAAAACCAAGAGTAACATTTATACTTTTAAAATATAAGAAGTACAGTAAAATATTAAATAAAGATAAATGTCTTTTAATATGCACTGCAAATATATTAAATTGTAAAAAATAAAAAAGGAGAAACGTTTATATTTTTAAAATTTAAGAAAACTGAAAAATATTAATTCCAAGATAATTGTTTATTAATATCTATTACAATATCATTTTGGAACTAAATTAAATTGTCAAAAAAAATGCATAAAAGAAAAGAAACTGCTTCCCGAAATGTTTTTAAAATTTAATATACAGAATATTAATTCCAGTATAGAGTGATTTAAATATATATTTACAAATAACGTTTGGAAATAAATTCAAATCATTAAAGGGAGAAATGTTTAAATTTTTAAAAATTTAAAGAGAGAGCAGAAAAATATTAATTCAAAAGATAATTGTTTTTAATAGGAATCTGCAATATCGTTTGGAAATAAATTAGACATAGTCAAAAAAATTCGAAAAAACATTTATGTCTTTTTAAAATTTTAAAAAGTGCAAGAAAAAATTTTAACTCAAAGAAAAATTGGTTTTAATATGTATTACAATATCGTTTGGAAATAAATTAAATTGTCAAACAAAGGAAGAAACATTTATGTTTTTCAAATTTAAAGAAGTTCTCAAAAATATTAATTAAAAGATAATTATATTTCAATATGTATCTCAATATCGTTTTGGAAATAAATTAAATTGTCAAACAAAAGGAAAAGAAACATTTATGTTTTTAAAATTTAAAGAAGTTCTCAAAAAATATTAATTAAGATAATTATATATTTCAATATGTATCTCAATATCGTTTGGAAATAAATTAAATTGTCAAACAAAGGGAAGAAACATTTATGTTTTTAAAAATTTAAAAGTGCTCCTCAAAAATATTAGGTAAAAGATAATTATATTTCAATATGTGTATCTCAATATCGTTTGGAAATAAAATTAAATTTGCTACAAACAAAAGGAAGAAGCACATTTATGTTTTTAAAATTTAAAGAAGTTCTCAAAAATATTAATTAAAAGATGATTATATTTCAATATGTATCTCAATATCGTTTGGAAATTTAAATTAAATTGTCAAACAAAGGAAGAAAGCATTTATGCTTTTTAAAATTTAAAGAAGTTCTCCAAGAAAAATATTAATTAAGATAATTATATTTCAATATGTATCTCAAATATCGTTTGGAAATAAATTAAAATTGTCAAACAAAGGAAGAAACAT